>JAPMOR010113335.1:2359-15785 GCA_026543865.1 Argiope aurantia | reverse complement strand
TTCTACTAACCCTAAACTATTAGTTGTCAATTTGATTTTTTAATAGGGTTGACAGCACTATACTGCACAAATGGAGGCATATCAAATCTTGCGTTAATTTTGGGACACCCTTTGTTTCAACGAGTAAAGATGTATACTTTCAAATTTTAATTAAAATTGCAATTAATTAAAAATTTAGTCATATGAAGTTTTTTTTTTCACAATAACCTTCAAAAATATTATTACACAAAATTGATTTTTACACCGATTTGGAATTTTAAACTTTATCCTTTTAATGGTACTAATTTAGTTGTAAATAAATGCTGAATTTGGGTGTTAATGTACCTTGAAAATTTTTTTATGGTTTCCAATGATATGTTTCACGATTGCATGGAAGTTCAAGACGTTGCATTGGTTCATCAAACACTAACCTTGCGATTTTTTTTTAGCTAAGGAAGAAGAATTTTGTGTGTGCGGATCGTATGAAAAATAAAAAAAATAAAATTAAGAGTCCCGTTTAATATGAGCAGTAAAAAAACAATTTTATAAGCAGAGTAGGTGAAAACAATCTTTGGCTTAGGCAGCAGCGAATTTCTAAAATTAAAATTAAACTTTAATATTTTTTTTTCGGGCACAGATGGAAAAGAATTTTTAGTTAAAAATTGCTTCAATAAAATTATTTTTTCAATGTTCTCCATCATTTTACTATCTCAGTTTCGAGAGCTCCATTTGAAGCAACAGCAGATTATTTGAGAATGTAAAAGAATTTTTGCCGATTTTTTTTAAATCAGTAAAGGAAGTGCTTTAATTTAAAATGTTTTTTGAAAAAAAAAATGAAAAATTTTTTTATAGAAGAGGGAAAAAGTATTTATGAATAACTTGCCCACACCAGGTAAGAAATTTAAATTGCTATCTAACTGCTTTTTTACAATAACACTTGTACTTCCACGTACTCCACGCAAATTTGGGTCAAGCCCTTGGAAAAAATACAAGTATAAAAATAAAATAATTAATTCATGTTTTGGTCTTGATTTTTGAAGAAAATACTTGAACAGCAAAATTCATCATCAAATTTGAGCAAATGTTTAAACAAAGTAATTCAAAATATAAAATTTTCTTTTTCTTCTTCTTTTTGTTTTGTTTACATGTTTATTTTGTTACAAAATCAAGTTTATTTTAAAGAAAACATGTAACATGTCTTCTCTTTTTTTCCCCGTTACTTCTCTGAAACTTTTAAAGGGAATTTTGTAAAAAATTTCAACTTTTTATTTACATGTTTGCTTTGATATGTATTAAAACATTCACAAAAACAATTGAATGTTAAATAAAGTATTATTGTTAAAGTTAAATTTTAAGTGTATTTTCCTTCCTATTATAACAGGAAGAAATTAAATTACTTGATTTAATGTAGACTTATTTTTTTCATGGAAACATTTCGTCACTTTAAAAATTATCATTTTCTCTAAAACGCATGCTTATTATAATTGTAAATTTTGGAAAGAAATATATATATATATATATATAAAACGCTAACGTACGAGGCACAGAAATAGAGTTAATTACTAATGGTCGAATGGTGACAATTAAATATGAAAGAAACATCAAATGAATTGTAAACTGCTTCATTCATTCAACATTTTTACAGCTGTACTGAATCAAACGCTTCATGTAGCTATTCAAAGGAGGTGCAAAATATTATTAGAAATGTTCTGGAGATAGTTCGTCATGTCCTCAAAGCGGATATTCAATCAGGGGAAGGAAGATATAAAAGAAATCAAGAAACAGGCTTCAAACAAAAAGTGAAATCAAGTGAAAAAATAGGCTTAATCGCTGCTAGATAAGTGATGGTAGTAAGAATTAAGATTAACGGCCTTGACGCATTTCAAAATCGTGCTAATCATCCAAAAATCATATAAAAGTCTGCTGTCCTGGGTATTTACGAGAAAAGCTAACAAAAGGCTTTTAAATTTGCAATAAAAAATTGCCACGATTATATTTGGAGCGCAATCGATCCAAAATGTTTCAATTTTGGCACCCGTTTATTAATCTTAAATCTAGCCGTAATCGTTATGACTTGCCTATAGAAATTGATTGATACTCATATCTTTTAAAACAGTTATCTTATAAAAATGTTTTGTATTATTTTAAGACTAAAAAAATTACCTTTTTAATTATATTAGTTTCATTTTCATTTAATTTTAATAAAACTTTTAATTAAATTTGATACGCTATCACAAACAATGCTTTTATGGGATTCAATCCCTCCGTCAAAACATTCAAGAGCGCACTTTTGCCAATCATTCAATCCGTAGTAGGAGTTTTACTTCTGTTTTTATTTAATATTATGTTTTGGTATTTGCAGTAAACTGTTTTAATCGAATTCATGCATTTTTTCGTATCAAATTACAGTATAAAATGTTAATTAGAGCAATGTATCCCTATTAATAATTTAACAGCCTAAAAAGTCAATAATATAGGCGAACAAACTGGTCGCCAAAGACGGCCATTTACGGAATATTTAAAAGGGAAATGTTTTATAAATGAGATTTCTGACTTCGTGTGGTGATAAAATGAACATGTATAGTTGCGTTGAAATTGAAAATAACTGCTGGTACATAGCAATTCTTGGTAACATTTAGCTTCAAAAACATAAAATGATATCAATAATATTTTGTTTTATTTTCCATTGTTTTCTTCCGTAGTGCTCTTCCTCCCCCCCCCTCCCTCGGAAACAAGTTTCATTGAAAGCAAATATCTCATTGCCTAATGAAAACCGCGCCACTGGCTAAGTGGCGCATTAGATACTTGTTAAGGGCTGTTTAGCTCAGAGGAGGACACGATTAATAAATTATATTAGCCTATTCTTAAATAGCAAATTAGTAAAATATAAAAATTCTTTAAAAACTCTACTAATAAGAAATATGAATGTGTCTATCTGTAAATGTGTCTATCTTTACAAACCAGAACGCTTGATTTTCAGCTAAAAATTTGCCATCTGTACACTTTGGAGAAAGAGAATGTGCAACTTCGAATGAATTTTTCTGAAATTTTAATTAATTAATATTAAGCTGAATTTTTGGAGTTTTTCTGTAATAACTTCGGAAAATATTATTGCACAAAATTGAATTTATAGCGATTTAAAATTTAGGAAATTGAAATTGTCTTTTTAAAGATACTCTTTAGTCTTCTTTTGATAACTAAGCGATCATGCAAATTTTTTCCCGAATTTTAGTAATTCTTTAAAAATATTTTTTTACCTAAATTTTAACAATTAAATACATTGTTGTCCTGAATTTTAAACTATTTTTATGGTTTCATGAAATATTTAGTAGCGTGATTTTCTTTCATAGTTCAAAGCTAATGAAGAAGAAAAAAATCAGTTTAATATCTGTGTAGTTTCCAAATTCAGTTTAACATCTGCATTCAGTTTAATAGTTTAAAAATCGTATAAAAAGTGAATCTGCAACACCGAAAAAAGTTTAAAGAGAGATAAACCGGACTGTCGCTGCTTTAATAGTGCATTCATGTCATGGGATTAGTCCCCATTAAATGCGCCCAAGCACACAATGCATAGAAAGTATGTAAGACTGTTAAAGCAGCATGTCCTTGATGTTTATTATTTTGACAGAATCTTGAACATGGGATCACGTCTAAGCAATTTAAAAGAAAATGAACATAACAATATTCCTTTCGAACCAGATGGTAGCCAAAGGTGCCTTATGTATTAATAATATAATTTTAATAATATGAGTTATGGTTAATAATAAAATATGACTATCGAGTTAACGCATTCCTTTCTGTATCATTGTGTTTGCCTTATTATAGTATTTATAAATATTGAGTTTAGTAATTGCTTCAATTATACTGTACACAAACATGGATGCCATGCAATAAGTCATAGTAATTAATAACATAGGTACTTTGATGCAGTTATTAAAATTAAAAAAGACTTAAAGTAAATTATTTACAGTTTATTTAAATTAAAAACATGTTGAAGCGAGAAATTAATTTATCCGTTTCTGAAAGAGGGCTGTCCTAATATGCTCTCTATAGGGCATTAAAACGCCTAAATTCGCTACTGTACTCTTACAATACTGTCAAAACAATCTCAAAGTTTTTTTTAATTATAAATTAAACATTTTCCAGACAGTTTTCCTATTTTTTTTATGAAAAAATTTTTCATTAAAAATTTAAATAAAACATAATAATAATAAACATTTTATTGAAGGCTGACTAAATAGTAATATGTAGCAATCGGTAACAACTTAACGAATTTATGGGATATCTATTATAATGTCTTCCGCTAGTGGGTCACAACAGTTGTTGTTGATAAATATATAAATAACAAATAACAAATTCCGTTTCTTTTACTGAATTTAAACTCGAAGGTTGTTGTAAGGGATACTGCATTTGTTGCAACAAATGCACGTTAGGTTGTCATATTTTTTTCAGTTTAATAAATTGATTTCCTTTCCAGTATGACAACGCCTTTAGATCTAACTCTACATGTACATTTTTTGTGGAAAAACTCATTTCAAGGTTTTTTTTCTCCCTCAAATAAACAACTCGATGTCTCTTTCGTAGCCTATATCCGGCGGGGTTATTATTAGGCACGCGAAACGCGCGCGAACCGCCTGTGACGTAAGACGCGGGCAGTGTGGGGGGAACTGGATTGATATCTTGACAATCAGTCCCTCCGTTACCCTTGGCCTCCTTTGGAGGAAATATTTCGAGCGGAAGTTGGAATAGGAAATTGATTGGCGAGCAAAGGATTGATTGGTACCCAACACACACAAACTGAGATTGAAAGTATGCGACATGAAAAAAGAAGAAGATACTGTCTGGTTGTATAGGCCAGAATCCCTGACCGGTTTGATGCAGGCGAGGCAAGAAATTAATGGAACACATTCGTTTCTGGAAATAATAATAATAAAAACTAAGGTTTCTGTACAACTTAATAGTTTGTTCTTTTGGTAGTTGACGGAAGTTAATATATATATCTTGCGTAGTAAATTATTTACAATTTTGGGTTTGTAGTGCAAGGAGAATAGATGGAACAACCTTGAGGTTAATGGAAGATTTTCTGTTCTTTTAAAAAACTAGAACGACAAGAATGGTTAAACTGTTAAATAATTTATCATATTAAACCATGAAACCGTGGTAGGTGGCCATTGCGTCATATCATACCATACTATCACAATTTAATGGGTTTTGAAATTTTTTTCTTATTTATGCATTTGTTAAGAGCTTCAATTTTTTCGAATTTTATTCTAATTGCTGTAATTTTCAAATATACAACCGGAAACCTTGAGTAAAATAATTGTTTAAGAAAATTTAAAAAAAAAGCTACAGATAATAAAATAGTTAATAATAAATGCATTTCAAAACTGTGAAGAATCAAATTTACATAAAACCTTTATTATTTCTATTAAAACTTTTCCTTTAGGCTGATTTATCTATACAAACCGTACTAAGAAAACCATACTCTAAATATAATAGAAGAGTGGAAAAATTCTTCGGAATCTAATTTTTTGAAAAATTAAATGAAGCAGATCTTATTTTTTTCAATATGAATTAATTACTAGTGGGCAAGACATAACCTAGTTACTAGTGGACATGAATTAATTTCTAAGTGGGAAATGAACAGATTATTGAACTGACCAAGGATATTTAATTTTATTTCGGGATACTTGTTCAATTCAAGATGATGCTTTAGGAGAAACAGTTTCAAAAGTCAGAACAGTATTGTTTTGTTTGAGATCTGTGGTCACTTTGTATGCCCAGCAAAATCTGAAAATCTGATCTTTCGCTACTTATTTTCTTTTTATTAACTTCTTAATATGCTTTATTTACAATTAAATTAGCAAGTAAATAATTCTTTTTTAATGCGAAGAAAAGTCAAACGTATCCGGAACGAACAGTCAGAATTTGAACCGCAAATCCCAAACATCTGCCTATTTCTATCGCTAACAATAATAAAAAACAAACAAACATGTGGTATGTGTGTTGATTCTTAACAGGTCAGACCATTCGAATTATAACTATGAAAAATGGCATAGAATACGTGGGGAGAATTTACAAATCATAGATAACTTTTTGAAATTTTAATAAAATAAAAATTAATTAAACTAAAAATTAAAAGTTTGTCGTTTTCCCGCAATAACTCTCAAAACTTTTGTGCACAAAATTGATTTTTACACCACTTTTAAATTGAAAAAGTATCTCTTTTTACTAATATCTATTTAATTACATATAATTCTTATTGAATATTATACAATAACACATTTTTAATTTTCTTCATCGCATAATTTAATTGATGTAACTTCCGAAATTTTATTGTGCAATTAAATTCACTGTTTTCATTGCTCCATTAAATATTGAATAGCGAATTTTTCTTGCACCGTTTAAAGCTCTAGAGGTTCCAGTTATTATCAAGAATATTTACACATAAATTCAGGAAGTGAAATTACATTACAACAAAAGACAATGTGCAATTTGTAATAGACTATTCAGACACTTAAGGTACTGTACACCGTTCATGTACACAATCAAAGGAACAAGTGCAAATCTATGAAAAAAACACAGTTTTGATGTCTGTCATAATCTTATGCTTGTAAAGACTTTGGTGAAAGAATCATGAAAATCAGGTTATGCATAAGATAATAAAATAAAATAGAACTAGTATTTCCGATGAACCAGCTGGTCGCCCAAGACGAATAGTTAAAAAAACAATGCTTTGAAATCATAGTATTAACATAATTTACCAGATAGACTTCTTAAAGCGTTCGACTCTAGGGAAAAAATGATGTGATGAAATTTAATGAGTGCAATATCTATATCTCAAAGGTAAATTGTTATAAATTCTATTTTGCTTATTTTGATGTTTTTATCAGATTTATTTTATTCCGACTGTTTTTTTTTAAATCGATAGAGCGTCCTATAGGATATAGCTTAGTTTCCGACCTGTAGCGACGTTATTAGCACAAAAATCTACTCTCAAACAAATATTTTTTGGTTCCTCTGAAAACTAATACAATTGTTATTTATTGATTGTTTTCCTCTGAATGTAATTAAAAAAAAATATAAAGCATGAAATTATATTTAGAAATAAAAATAAAGGTTTCATACTTTATTATTTAGCGCATGATTTTAATTAGCGCATTAAAAAGAATTCTAATAAAATGATGTTTAAGTATCTGAAAGTGAATATTAACATTCTTAGACGTATTACGCTAGAGGGATGAAATTTGGTATATAATTTTATGCTACGAACTTTCGGAGTAGAGATTCGAATATTCTTTATTTCTAGCTCTTTTGACCATGGTGAGTTATTTTCGGACTAAGTAATTCATAAGGAAGCTGGATATTCGAAATTCAATTGGATTTATATTGTTTCAGATGGATTTTCTTCTATTGCTTCCATTTTCCGTAAATTTATTTGAAGTTTTTATGAAAAAGTACGAAGATCGTAAATTGTAACTACAATATAACTTTTTTCTTTAATCTTATTTGCTTTTAATTTTGAATATTCGAAAACATTGTTCCCATTTTTTTTATTTGCGTCAGCACACGTGTGATGTATTGCGCAATGAAATGAAGGCTCGGTATTTTATGAGATAAAACGCTTTTGACACATTTACAAGAGCTTTCTGATAGAAAGTCCTTCATCTTTAGAGAGCGATTTATATAACATTATTAAGACTATTAGCATTCTTTGATTCCCTGTGAATTATATGACCCACTTGATGTTGAAATTATTTAGTTATAATAATTATATGATAAATTATGTTGAAATTACTCCTAAATATAATTTGAGAGTGAATATTTTTAGATTTATTGAAAGTCAATGGCGATTTATCGATATCATTTTTTATCTAATTATTTTTTTATTAACCATTAAAAAAACCTTTACAAAACAAAAATGAAAAAAATCTATAATAATAATAAGGCATTATTTATTGAAGGTCAATCGCTATTCGTCGATGCACTTTTTCCCTATTATTTTTGATTACACATTTAAAAAAAATCTACAATAATAATAATAGTATTCTACAATAATAATAAGCGTTTTACAAAACGTATTCTGAAGAGAATTTACAATAATAATAATAATAATATGACACCACTTACCAAAGATCAAATGCTATTCATTAATAAGTTCATTTTATTATTTTTCATTAATCATTTAAAAAATGTCCATGAAACGCAAAATGAAAGAATTCATATCAATAATAACTAATGTTGAAATTATTTAGAAATACTATTTGAAAATGAATAGTTTCAAATTTATCTAAGGTCAATCGCTATTTGTCGGTATAATTTTTTTTATCTAATTATTTTTTATAAACCATTGAAAAACAATCTCTACAAAACACAAAATGAAAGAATCTACAATAATATTAAGGCATTATTTTCAAAGGTCAATCGCTTTTCGTCAAACATTTTTTCTTATTATCTTTGATTAACCATTAAAAAAAGACTTCCACGAAATACAAAATGAAACAATCTACAATATTATTGTTATTAATTATTAATAATAATAATACCTTATTATTAATAATAATAATAAAATGGCACCACCTACCAAAAATCAAACGCTATTCATTAATGGATTTTTTTTATTTTCTTATTTTTCATTAATCATTCAAGGAAAAACCCCCCCCGCGGAATGCAAAATGAAAAAAATTCATATCAGTAATAATAATAAGGCTAATTTATCGAAGGTCATTCGTTATTCATCGATGTATTATTTGATATCTTTATTAACCAATAAAAAAATCTTCATGGAACTCAGAATGAAAAAAATCTGGAATAATAATAATGACTGGGTATATTTTTTAACGTTTGGAAACAATTAACACCTGTCAGCTTTTTTTATTATTTTATTTTTAATGTAAACAAATGATTGTGGTATTGTTATTATAAAGGTTTGGTTTAGTATATTATAATTCCATTGCGAAGCAACATTAAGGATGTTTATGAATGTATCTTGAAGTTTTCAAAATAATTTATTAAGTGTTGGTAGAAATGAAAGTGAAAATTTGTGGAAATAATTATTTACGTTTTCCTCATAAGTTAAAAGATAGTTTGGAAAAATTCTCTTTTCTTCATTAATATTTCGTAGTTTGGACTTATTATCAAAGATACAGTGCAATATTGCTAAATATTTAATTATGAGGTTTAATTTTTTCTAATAATAATAAAAGATAATGCATGTTTTAACTTCTGTTATAACTTCCAAAAATATTATAAACAATAATTTTCATTTTTTCAAAATTAAAAAAAATCAAAATCAAAATTAAAATTAAAATTTTGAAAAAAAAAATCATTGGTTTTGTAAAATCAATTTTCTAAAATTCTCTCTCTCTCTCTCTCACACAAAATAACTTTGGAATGGTTTTTTCGAAACATTCATCCATGCTGTATGTTATCTCTTCGCCTCGCACAAAATTGTGAACCTCCGGCAAGGTTAGGAGTGTCACGAGTACTCAGAATTTTATTTTCAGAGTCTTACACATAAGTTGTACGTTTCATACTAGAGTAAAGAAAAATTATGCTTGATTGCATGATATTGGCGAACAATAGTTAAGAAATATCGATCTTAGGCGAAAATCTTGCGCTTTTTATGAATTGCACAAAAACATTTAAGCGGCTAATACACAAATATCCGAAAATTGAATATGTAATTTTGGATGTCTTATTTCATCAGATCAAAAAACTTTGACATAGAACCGCAAATTTCTGCTGTTGTTGTTACTTATGGCACTTTTAAGCCCGCTGACAGATCTGTCAGCGATTTAAGCCGAGTGAGCGTGTCTTGTTTTTTCAGTAGCGCCAACTAGGGCCAAAAGTACGACTTAGCTATTTCATGCGTCATATTCGCTTGCACAACCCCTTTTTGTAGGGTGACACATTCACAAACCTTACAGATAGAACATAGAAGAAGAACAGCCATGCCGGAACCGGGACTCGTACCCGGGACATCCAGATCACGGCGAAGACGCGTTATCCCTATGCCAGCACGCAGACATGTCTTAATAAGATGACATACTACTTTTCATTTATTTAAATCATTGCATTTTTGAATTCTCGTATTTATATGCATGAAAAAATACAGACCTTACAGACGGTCAGCCCTTTAGCAGAAAAAGTTAACTGACAGTCAACACTCAGACAGCTTAACATTTGACAATCAACCCTCTGACAGTTCAACATTTAACAGCCAATCCTTAACAGAAAAAGAAATTTGATGTCAATGCCTAACAGAAAAAGAAACGTGACAATAAACCTTCTGACAGAGAAAGAAATTTTACAGTCAGCCCTTTGACAGGAAAAGTCATTGCACAGTGAACAAACATTCTGCCAGTAAAAGAAATTTTACAATAAACTCTTTGAAAGAAAAAGAAATTTAAAAATCAACCCTCTGATAGAAAAAAAAATTGACAATCAACGCACTGACAGAAAAAGAAATATTACAATGAACTCTCTGACAAAGAAGAAAATTGACAGTCAGCAGCACTCTTACAGTTCAAACTTTGATAAAAACCTAAACTTTAAGAATTAAAATTGTGAACCAAATTTTATTTATATAAGTCGTTATGTTTTTGAATAATTACATTTACATGCGTACAAACGCACACACCGACAAATATTCAACTCCTTTATAGATATTTTTCCAAATTTGATAACTATCAACATTTTAGATAGTGACACTAATTTTATCATCTTCATATTTATGTTTTGTATCAACCATTTCACTTATACTGAGGCAGTCGGGCAAAAAGAAATTCCTCTGCACGGATTTCGTTAAAAATTGAGAGAAATTCTTAATTCTAATGCAATGGCAATGCATCAAATTTAATCGATATAACTCCGAGTATTTTTGGAAAACTAAAATTGGTTGGCGAGAGAAAATATTGATCGACTTATGTTTCATGTTGATATTTTTTATCAACTTTAAGAAAAGTGCTAAACACAGTTGATGTCCTAAAAGTTTTGTTACAAACCTGTAATTTTGCTTCCCAGCACGAATAGTGTCATCGTTTTAGAAAGCCCGTTTTAACGATCAGCCCTGTGGCTGCTGAGCGGGTGACGCGTCAGTGACCTTAGAACGTGGCGATAAACTTGGCGCCCATTTGGCCACTTGGCGACGAATTTGGAGAAAAAAATGGACAATGCTCGAAACTTCGAGAATTTTGCCGATACGTCCATTAGGAACCGAGATACGCCTGATTGGTCCAGACGTTTCTAACCGCGTCTCCAGGGAACTATGAAAGGCCGGAACTCTCAAGTGTGGTATCGTCGAGAGCCGTCGTTGTGAATTGTAGTCGGAGTCACCGACAAGTAACGAGTCTTCGAGAGGATAGCGAAGAAACAGCGGAGTGCCAACGTTGCATGAAGCGAGTGCTTAGCTGATCTGTAAGCATCAAGTCCTGTTGTCTACTGTGGAAGGAGCGTCGTATATTGTGTGTAGTAGCCAGTTGTGAGAAGCAGTGAGTCGCCAGCTAAAGCGAGAAGTTCCGCAGTTGGAGAGACGGTAGAGCGAAGCTCCTGGGATCACCTCTCCTACTGTATTCTGTCTAGCCGCTTCGTGTGCTGTGCGCGATGAGTACTTGTCTGCTGTAGTGTGCTACTGTGTGCTGTCCTGTGTTCGTCTCTGATGTAAATATTTGTCGTCTTTGTGTACTCGTGTCTTCGTGTAAATAAACATCGTCGTTGTTTTCTACTGAGGCCTGCTGATTGTGTTCTCACACCATTCACCCACTCTCAAAAGAACCCGGCGGTGGAAAAATCCGTAACAGTATTTTACTTCTGAAGAACGACTTAGAGGGAGAAATGTTTGAGATGTGTTGATTTGATGATATATCCAACAATTCAAATCTCCTTGATAAATTGAATTACTTGAACTGTTTCGTAAGGATTATAACATAATATTTAATCTTTTCATAAAATTCCTTTTTTCAATAATGACTTAATGGGTTGGTATATGACATAGCCAAGCTGATTTACATGAGTTGAAATCGATAAGAAGAGTTGTAGTCTAATCTTTTGGATAAGTTCTAAATCACCAATTTAAAAAACCTCTAAACCGATCTCGTTCTGCACTGGGATGCTCACTGAGGTCGATCTGGCAGTTGGAGGCTTTCATGAATGCTCCTTCATGTGGAACATAAATGTGGATTAACTTCTCCAAGCACTTCTCGGGGGAAACAATTAACTAATTAAAAACGTTGCATGTGCATGTGCGATGGCGTATTAGAGGAAAGACTGTTAGACCTAGAGCCATAAAATTTAACATATAGATAATTTGAAAGGTGGAATGTGCACCGTGGCGTGATTTATTAAAAAAATTTAATTAATTAAAAATTGATCGAAATTTTGACGTTACCACAATTTATTTAAATATTATAGCAAACAAATTAAGATTGCATTTATTTAAAATTAAAAAAAAATTATTTTCAATGATACCAGCGTAGTTTTGTCTATTTTTCATAAGTTTTTAAAACATTTTACATGCAATTAAAAAGAAATATATTTCATTGTCACAGCATTTTCAATATTAATAACATATCGCATACTTCATTCCATAATTGATGAAGGTATGAAAAGACTAAGATAGATATAAGATGATGATAAGTTTAAGTTATATAATAGATATAATATGATGAATTGGTTTATGTTTAAAGCATTCGTTTTTCAATATTTTGGACTTTTTTTTCTCTTACAATAAAGGTTTACCTTCACAAGAAAATAGTAACAAAAATTTTGAAGTGACTCTTTCTTTATCTTTACTTGTAATAAAGATAAATAGGCGTGTGTGTGCATGAGATATGTGCGAGGTGTGCGCGCCTGCGTGTGCGTGATGATCTTTTTAGATTAGATAGTTTGACTCAGAGCTATTAAAAGTGGAATGTAGTGCCTTAGATGGTAGAAATGTACACCTCGGTACAAGTTTTTGAAATTTTTGATGAAAACATTATTAATTAAAAATCAAATGAATTTTTGATGTTTTTCAGCGACACCATTCGAAAATATTACAGTGCAAAAAATAATTTTTTCATCACTTAAACATCAAAAAAATTAATAGAAATGATACAATTTTTTTTAAATATAAATTAAGTTTTTATTTTTAATCAGTTTTTTAAAAATATTTTAAGCATATTTCCAACAATTTATTTTGCAAAAATTTAAAAATGGAGCTTAACTTGCCCGAACACTTTATTTATGCATGGTATGCAGTGTGTTATCCAGGTACGTTAAAATTTAAAAAAATTAAGTTATGTCTTACTGAAAATTAATCGTAGAAGAATGCAATTTTCTACACGTATCTGTTAGAATTGAATTAATAAGAGATACGATATTTTCTAGAAATATAAAAGCAAGAAAAACTGTTTAGTAAGCTTTAAAAATATCTATATGATTAATTCTATAGTATTTGAGGTATATA
>JAPMOR010113320.1:6458-44732 GCA_026543865.1 Argiope aurantia | reverse complement strand
GGGGGGGGGGTTACAGTTGTGTAAACGATAAGTAGAAGAAAAAAGTATAAAAAGGAAAGTAAAATATTTATATAATAACTGCATGGCCTATAAGGAAAAAAAAAGTACATCAGAGAAACGAATGCTATATATAATGCTATTTTAACTGACAATAATTCACAAAAGGAAAAAAAAAAGTGATTAAAATACATTTAAAAAAATGGGTTCTGAATGTTGAAATGATACTGACAAATTCATATTTAGACTACCGTGGAATATAGAAACTATTATTTGAAATATTAAGTTAAGCTCCTTTATCTTTTATTACTTCTCATTATCGTAAAACGCAATCTTTCACAAATATTAGCTCTTTGCTCTGAGGCATTTTCGTCTGAATTCAGCAGTTTTAGTAAGTGTTTTAATCTATATAACTCCAAATAGTTTCCCTTTTACTTCAAACTCGGACGTATCAATATAGCAAAAATAAATGTATAACTGCCCATTTTTAGGCTCTTTAACAAAGGAAGGGGGAGTGAGATAATAATTATTGAATTTTAAATATGGTATTCAAACTTAAATTTGTATTTTCACTTATTTTTTATTTTCATATTGGCCTGAGAATATTTTTTTTTATCATGAACGCAAATTGGATATATGACAGATATTAATCTAAAATATTTCAATCTTGGATTCATTTATTTGTGAAGACAATACCCATGGTGAGCTTCCATACAAAAAAAGTCTGATAGTCACTTTGTTTTTGAAGTAAAAATTCAAATATAAAAACCTGAACCAGAAAATCCTTGGAAGAGGCAAAGCAAAATATTAATAGCATGCTTTCTTTAGTATACATTATCATGTTATTTCAACAAATACATTCCATACAAAATGAATTTTTAGGGGAAGGATTTAAAAACTCTTTTAATAAAATACATATTAGCTCTCGAGGCGAGAATTTAAAAAATAAAATATTTATTACAGCAGGATTCGCTAATATCATTTTAATCATTATATCATTTTAAACTTCATATAAAGAGTAAGAAAACAGTCTTAACACACACAAAAAATAATAGTAACGAGATCTTTTTCCATTGAATTTAATTATTTTAAAAACTCACCCTAGATTTGATTTATACAAAGATCGTATATCATTCTGGCAGAAATTACCCAGAAATAAATCAGTACTTTCCGAAATTTAAAGGCATACTGAAAATATTTCCTACTAATATGCAGGCAATATATCGAATTACCCAGATATATACTGAGAATCAGATATATTACTCAGATATTCTGGATATGATTGAACGCGAGATCAGATATCTTTCTGGCAGATATTACCCATAAATAATTCAGCACTTTCCGAAACTTAATGTCAGATTCAAATTGTTTCCTCCTGGTATGTGCGCGATATATCAGGATATCTCAGATATATTATAATTTATTAATATCAAGACTTTTATCTGACCATGGCAAAATCCATACACTCTTTGTAAAGAATCGATTTTTAACAACTTTGTAAGTTTGAATGAACTTTTTTTCTTGTTGAATCACCCTCTCCTCTCGCTCTAATTCCGAATTTCAATGAAGTTGGTACTACATCACTTAAATATAAGCTTTTGCCTGCCATTCAAAAGAATCAAACTTGATCACGATTTAAATGCAGCTGTTACTTTTATTCAAATCAACATACTTCTTATTTATCGAGCACAGTAGTATCAGCATTAGAAAAAAAATATTTGGTTGTACGAAAAATATTTTTTAATGAAAATGAAAGATGATTTTCTTATAATGAATAAATATTTTATTCAATTATATATTGTCCATTCTGATCCTATAACTTTTGCCATCTCTCTAGCAATAGCAAGATTCCACTGTCATGCAGTTTTTGTTTGTTGTCAAAAAACTTATTTAGGTGATTTTTGACTTTCTCATTTGATGTAAAGATTTACCACCTAAAAATTTTTGTAGAGACCGGAACAAATAATAATTGGGAGGTGCCATATCTGGAGAATATTGTCGCTGTATCAGCATATTAGATCACCTGAATCAAGCTGCAAAAGCTTTTGTCTAGTTAGTAAACTAATATGAGATTTTGCATAATCATATTACTACACCTTTTCTATTGATTGATTCTGGCTTTTTCTGTTTAAGTGAATCATTCAGTTTGTCGAGCTTATGACAGTACACTTCAGAATCGATTGTTGTGTTTTCGGTTGAAACTTTTCTTCCTTAAAAAAAAAAAAAAAGCTTTTTTTAAAAAATCTTATTAAATAGGTAGCAACATCTTTTTTTTAATGAATACCAGTTTATGAATACCGGTCGTTTAAGCCGGTTTATCTTTTTTTATTACCTGATTATGCTGCTTAAGTGTGAAATTGACTGTAAAAAAATGCAATTGAGTCTTCTGTAGGGAAGAAACAAAACTTTCAAAAAAACTTTTTCAATTCATATGAGAAATTGACATGGATATATTTAGTGATTCGCGTTAATTTAATAATCATTTCATTTTAAGACAGATGGTTATTATTTTATTCTAACCATTCTGGATGATGTTTATACTTTTTTTAAAAAAGAATGATTGCTGCTTTTTTTAAGCAGTTTTAAAACTGTTTGATTTGAAACATGTATCTTACTTAAATTTGAAACAGTTATTAAGATTTTGAAATTCGCAGAGCACTTCTCTTTCTACAAACAACCTTTCTTTCTTTGGGGGGAAGGTGGCGTTTCTGTCAACTTTTTCTTTCAGTTTCTATCTACGTTTATAAGAAAAAATATCATCGGGATTGATAAAGATTATATGGACAAACTTTTTGAAACCTCTCTTGTCATTTGTATAAAAGAAAGAATCGCCTTTTAGAAAATTATTTAGAAGCATTTCTTTAGATATTTTAAATGAAAAAAAAATGCCATTTCTCTCCAAATTCATTGTTTTTAGCCAAAGCAACTGAAAGTAATCTACATTTATGTTTTTCATCTGTAACATTATCCAACAATTCAAAATGTTTAGTATGTTCCTACTATTTTACATACTGAAGATTATTCAAATTCGAATTCTAAATGATATTAGAACCAGATACTTAATTATTCATTTAAAATTATTAACAAACAAATTTTGAGTAAGAATGCGATATTTAGAATAAATATATATTTGTTACATAAAAAAAATACACTGTCCTTCTATTTTTATGGGATGTAAAAGCAACTGTAAAATGGAGCATTTAAAGTATTAAATAAATTTTTTTATATATGTAGGCTACAAGATACGCCTCATCTTTTTTTAAAATTGTTTAAATGAAAGAACAATATTTTAATCAAACAAAACTTCAACGCCGATCGAAGTTAAAGCATTAAGTTCACAATGGTAGTAGTGAGGCGGTAAGCGATGCGTGAGGATAGAACCTGGGACCTTTCGGTTAGCAGTCCAGTAACTTAACTATTCTGCCAAAACGATCGTTCTGGTAGAAGAGTTGTTAACTGGCTTATATGCTATTCACCTCAGTAGATTTAAAACTCACTCACCCCATATAGCCAGGGAATATTCAATGAAATTTAATATCCATCCAGAGATTTTCACTTTACCATCATATTACCTATTGTTAGAGGTGTTTTCTGAAGAAATAACAAAGTAAAACTTAATGAAGAATTTACTTGAGCTGCCATCTATGAGTTTGATGCTTAGAAAGTTAACTGAGCATTTGAAAATATGTGATAATGCATATGTTGATATTTTATCTTTAAACGAACAATTCTTGTATATATAAATGCATATAGCGAATCTAGAAAACGACTCTAATGATTTGGGTCAAATTTTATATTTAAATAAAGTTTTGCTTTTTAAGTTTATCTATATAGGCGTCTTTCCTGAAAAAATAAGATTTTACATAAGGACAATTTTTTATGACTAACTATTAGAGCCTTTTTCTATCTGCTCTCATGCTGACAATGTCAAATAGCGTTATTTCGTATCCAATTTCACCATGGTAAAACTAATTGAAAGTTCAAAGATATAAGCAATAATAAACTGTAAAATGACTGCTATAATATATTGGGTTGTTCGGAAAGTAATTTCGTTTTTTCCCGACAGAGGATTTAATAATATTTGTTTGCACCCAACTTCACATTTAAGCCGTATAATTTTTATATGCTTTGAGAGCCCATATAGCAAGGCTTGTGTGTGAAAACTTCCAATTATTTCCACCCAGTAGTTTTTGGTTGGTACCTTTTTAAATATGGAGAGCGATAAGCAGCATTTTCGACATATCTTACTGTTTTACTACAGAAGCCAGTTTACTCAACTTTACACTTACTACAGAAGAAGTTTACAAAAGCCAGAAAGAAATTGACCGATGTGTATGGAGAAGGTGTGTTGACAGTACGCCAGTGGGTTATTATTTGTTCCGATCACTCCAAAAGTTTTTAGATGGTAAAACCTTCACCTCAAATGAGGAGGTCAAAAACCATCTCGATCAGTGTTTTGGCAGCAAAGACCAAAAATTTTATGAGCGTGGAATTATGCTACTACCAGAAAGAAGGCAAAAGGTGTTGGACCAGAACGGCCAATATATAATTTAATAAAGTATTTGTTTATTATACGAAAACTGTCTTTCATTTCCACAAAAAAAAAAAAAAAAAAAAAAACGAAATTACTTTCCGAACAACCCAATATATAGGCGTCTTTCCTAAAAAAATAAGATTTTACATAAGGACAATTTTTTATAACTAACTATCAGAGCCTTTTTCTATCTGCTCTCATGCTGACAATGTCATATAGCCTTATTTCGTATCCAATTTCACCATGGTAAAACTAATTGAAAGGTCAAAAATATAAGTCATGATAAACTGTTAAATGAATGCTATAATATAGATCATTATCAATCATTAATCTATATATTATAGATTGTTTCGAATAATTTGTTATTCTAAGTGCATTCATTGTTTCTTTTATTTAAACGACCATTTCATATGTAGGTAAGATAAAGCAATATTCATATGTAATAAGTATGTGATTCATATCTAAATATTTTCTCCAAAAAACACGATTTTATAAAAAAACAAAACACCACCACCAACAAAAAACCCCCCTGCTGAGTGAAGATTGGTTTTCTAAATATTATAGTTAATGAATGTCATGTAGATATGTATGATATGTAATATAGATATGTTAGCGAATCTGTACCTTTGTAATGAGTAAGATTTGTGCTTGAAGCGTGCATAATTTAAAAGCATAAAAAGAACATACTTTGACTATTAAAATATAGTTATCGGGCAAACATAACATGAATGCAATTCAAATGTTTTGCTTGAAAAAAAATACGTCTATTCTAAAAGAAGGTTATCATAGCGGTATGGAAAAAAGTTCCATTTTTCTGGAGTTGAAATTTCAAATAGACTCGGGAGAAAAAATCTCGGAAGACATGCATGAAGCAGCTGTGATTGACATTGGATGAATGGATATTCATGGTGATTTTTCGACTAGCTATTCTTTTTTCGGAAAGAATACTTAATCTTTTTATTTTTTATCTGCATTTTTCATGTTTGGTAAGAGATGACATATAAATAAAACATGAGACACAACAAGTCTTCATGTTGTTAAATTTGAATTAACGAAAGAAATAAGAGTTTTCAATTGAAAAACTTCTACAATTAGGCAAAAGAATTTCGTAAACTCGTGGCAAAAACTATTATTGATCGTGAAAATATGAACAGTTGTAAGTTCTGAAGACTTACGTTCGTTAGATCAAACTAGAAATGAAGTCATATGCATTTGTGTGAAATTTGTAATAACATTAACGCATCAGCGTAATAGGCAATAGAATTTGATGTCTTAGATATAACTGTAACTAACGGGAGTCGTCTCTTTAAAACTTTCTAGCATACTCTATAACAAATACGAATTTCTGTTCTAGATGGGGATTTTTTCCCCCGACAAGAATGCTTAAAGTTTGTCTGTGTATATAAGCCTGGAAAACAAATATCATACGAAATCGGGAAGCGAATCATGTGTAAATCTTTTTTGTTGTTGTTGTTGAAGGGGAAGGGGTACAATTCATAATTACAAGTTTTTTTTGGAACATTTTCTTTTATAGCTGGAAAATTGGAAGGTCTATTAAAGAAACGGGCAAACTATTATTAAATATTTGTCAGTGTTTCTTTCTTATTAATATAAAGGATCCTTCAATCTAATTTTCTTCCTCTAGTTGTGTTTAGAAATTATTTCTAAGAAAGATTATGAATGTTTCTCTTTACCTGAGAACTCCTGTAAAAGTTTCATCAGGCAGCATTCTCGGGTCGATTTAGTGCCACTTCAATAAAGTAAAACATTGCGTCAGCATTCCGCAAAAGATTTACGAAATACTTTTATTCCCTTTTTCTTCGAGCCAAAAATATTATCCGCCGCTTATTAATATTTTCTTGGATATTAATAAGCGGTGGCGTTTATTGTCATGTTTCTTAGTGTGTGTGTAGAAATAAAGGAATGCACCATCTTTAGATCAAGGAGAATTTATCTTTCTTGCAGATTTCGACTCTTCATATATTTTCGGAACATTTTTCTTGTTCCTTAACGTATGCGAGATATATAAAGAAAAAAAATCTTATCTTTTTTTCCTGTCAGAAAATTCGACTTCGAAGCTTCGACAAATTTCCATTTTCAAGCTTTTCCCTAGACGAAAAAAAAAAAAAAAAAGAAAGAAAGAAAAAAAGAAAATGGAATTTTATTTCGTTGTCACTTTATGAATTTGATAAAAACGAAGCGAGCTAGAATCATGAAATTCGGTATGTTACTTTTATTCAAAAATAATAGGTTTATCAAATTTTGGAAAAATCAATTTGTTTCTTTAGAAATCTTCTTTATCAACCGCCCTTTTTTTCTATAGGGATTGAGTAGCCTAAATAGTAAACAGCTAGATAGATGAAATTTAATAAACAGTTTTATTATATTAGTTTTGTACATATGCGTGATTGTATCACATTTGACAAAAGTTATTGGTTATTGGTTCTTACACCAATAACAATACGTCATCTTTTATTGGTGTAAGAACTCAAAAACTCAATAATTAGGGAAATAAAATTTGGTATGTGGTTTTGTCAACATAATTTCTATCAAATTTAGTTTCCAATTGTCAGATAGGAAGACCTTAAGGAGGATATTCGTTCTTCTTTCATTAAACTATAAAGCACAAAATGAGCCATATTGTGTTAATATGCCAAGAATTCGAATAGACACGCCCCTCTTATTTTTTTCAAAATTTTGATTTATTTATTTAATTTTTACTTGTGATATGAAGTGTTCACAAGTAAAGGTTGTATATAGAGAAACTTTTGTGGAATTTTTGAGAGCTTTTGTCAAGTGAGTGTGAATTAGACAAAAATTGAATTAGTAATATGAATACAATTTTACAAGTTATCTTTTTTTGCAAAATTATTCAATAGAAATCATAAACAATTTGGTCAGTAGATACTTTTCAAAAACGTACTTTATTTTCTTTATTATATTATGAAATCAAACAATAAATGAGCCACATTGTTTTTCACAATTACCTTTTCTCTTATTTCATATAGAGTGTGTGGGCCGCGGTGGCCTGGTGGTAAGGTCCCGGCTTCGGAACCGGAGGGTTTCAGTTTCGAGACCCGATTCCACCAAAGAACCGTCGTGTAAAGGGGTCTGTTGCACGTTAAATCCGTCCTTCCACTGGTGTGGTGTGGAGAGGGGGGTGCCAGCTCAGGTGTCATCCTCGTTATCTGACCGCGGTTCAAAATTACGAGGTCCGTCCCAAAATAGCCCTAGTGTTGCTTCAAACGGGACGTTAATATAACTAAATTAAACATATAGAGTGTGTATGAAATTAGGAAACTTATTAACTTCTATGAAAAACTGAAAAAAAATGAGACATTTTTAATACGTGCTTCATTTTACACATAGAGAAAAATATTTTGTGCATTTTCAATCTACGTTTGAAATTGCAGACACGTTGCCATTTCATCAAAAGGCAATACGAAAACACATTTTTTTTGTATGAAAGATATTGTAACGAATTTGTAATATTGCTTCTTATTGCATAGTTAGTCTGAATGGTGTGTTGAATGGTTACTAAGTTCATAACCGCCTGTCTTAGTGATGATGACAATTTCCCAATAAAATTAGAGATTCCCGAATTGTAAACGGCAAAAAGCTCTATTAGGATTTGACTTGCGAGGGTTGTTCTAGAATATTCGATCATGAAAAGAGAGAGCAGGCATCACACAATTTTTTAAAATAAAAGACTATTTTTTTCTCGGTTTGTCTTCTCATTTCTTAGATTACTTCTTTTCAAGCATCTTAGAATATTAGAACGTCTGATTCTCTTCTTCAAAGATAAGAAAAATTCACTGCACCCCTCCCCCCAAATTTTCACAGAGGGTAATCTGCGAAAATACATTTTCTTAAGGGGTTGATACACAAAAAAAGATCCCGTTTAGCTGTTGAACATCAAGAAAATGTATGCTTGTACATATCTTAAGACCTCAAAAAACTCTTTGTTCCCCAAATCTATTTAAGTGAATATCTTTAACGAGCAAATCATGTCCCATGAGTAATCTGTTATTCATGCAAAATGAAAAGAAGTGGTACTTTCCCATGATATCCAGGTGTCATGGGCAATAGCAGAAATTTTGTTGAATGAACGGTTGGGGCCTTTTGGAGATGTAGTTAATTGACAGTGTTTTAGTGTTAAATATTTTAAATAGGATTCTGAAAGAAGATCAGTATAACATAGACTATATTATAAAAAGGAAATGAATTATTTTTTTGTAAAAAAATTCCTCCTATGAAAATATTGCAAATTATTTTTTTTATTAATTCATAATCAGTGTTACGAGAAATTTTAAAAATGACTTCATTTCTTACAAAATGTTTAGTTTATTTGAACTTCATAGGAGGACATTTCTGCATTATATTTCTTTTTATATTGGTAGACATGAAATGCACAATCTGACATATCAAACACACAAAAAATTTGAGATGACAAATGTTTCATTTATTTGAATCGCTTACTTTCGAAACTTTTTCCTTCAAATGAAAGGGGAAAGGGCTTCGAACGAAAGCTGAATATTTTCACTTTTTCAAAAAAGTGTTCAATTTCTTCCTCATACGGACTATTTCTCTACATTCCGGAGCTGTAATAATAGCACCTCCGTGAAGTGAAATAGTTCGGTGCCCATTTTGCTATTCTTTTAGATATGCTTTCTTTACGACGTGGAATTCTTCGCGGATGAAAATATTATCTCGTTTATTAATCTTTGGCGACGATTCTATGCAATGTTTTTTCATTTCTTGTGCTTTTTCGGAAAAGAAAGTTTCCTTATACCAAAAGTGCGATGAAACGTTTTTTTTTTTTATGTTTCATTTTCCTTGTAAATCTTTCATTGATTTTTACATGCTTTCTACATGTTTTATTTGTTTTATTAGAATGCTCTTCTTGTTTTATTTAGAAGTTTGAAGGATGTTTTTTGGAAAAAAGAGCCCATTTTTGAAATACCTGAATTCTCTTTTTGTTTTTCCTTAAGATAGAGACAGAAATTCTTATAAAAAGGGAAGAATGATAGAATATTAAATTAAGGAGGAAATTATGCATGATTACATACGTTACTTATAATTTTTATAGAAAGAAAATAATTTTATTTCAGAAAAGATATCATTATGAACATCAAAATAAGTAAAAGGGAATCTTTTAGAATGATCAAACCATGACTTTGAAATATTGTTTATCAAAGAAGAGGATATCGCCAAAGAACATTCCATTTGTTCTGTGGTTGGAATTCTGGTTATTCCGTGGTTTTTAAATTAATTCATGGTTTAAAATTTCAATTCAAAAATGTATTTATTCATTATTTATATTCTATAAAATGCTTAATTTTTTTCTTTTTTTTTGCAATTATGGATGAAATATTTGGGAACACTTTTTAAATGTATATAACTCAAAAAAGGGAAGAATAACCAAGCTTTCACAATATTATTCTCATCGAACATTTAATTTAACTGCATCCATCGAATTCCTTTGCAGCTCTTAAAAATTATTATAAGAAGAATATCATTTATAGAAATGAGCATTATTTTTGTTAAAATAGGTAATATTTAGATTTCAAGAAAAAGCACTCTGGTCTGCCCCGATTATATTCTTTGTTTCGCTCAGTAATAAATACATTTAAAGATATTTTCCTTCTCCTACACGAAGTATAGTGGAAGTATTTTAATCGTAAAAGATTAGCCTTCGAGATTTTGACGATTCTTTCCGTTTTCGGCCTCCCTGTGTCCGAAATACGCAGTTTTTGGATTATTTCCGTCTGTGAATACGACAACTCGAAAACGACTGAGACAGAATATATGTATATAATCTCGGGGTGTCTCTGATGGGACTTAACAGAGTAGAAATGCCCAGTCCTCAAAAGAAATACATTGCTTATTGTATCGTTGAATGAATTATAATTTAATTCTTTTATTCGATCCCCCGTTCTCATGTACCAGGTTGCATGACAAATATTTCCGATGATTCTATTGTGTTGTTGCTGGATGATTTTCAGATTACTTTTCGCTGCATAACCCCAAACAGGGCATGCCTATATGAGTACTGGACGCTAACGGGTCCTAAAAATAAGCATTTTCATGTCCCTATTTAATTTGAATTGGTTCTGGATGAAGAGCGAGAGTATTTGCAATCGCCTGTCTCATTTGTATATTTGTATAACAAATCATTTGTATAACAGCCATTTGTATAACAAATCATTTGTATCATTTGCATAACAGTCGCCAGATGGCACTGGTACGAACGACTTAGTTCGTACCAGTGCCATCTGTCGGCTGTTTTCTTAATTTTTTCTTGTCTTAAAAAAATCCCGTGATTTATTAATGCTAAACTTATAAACCGTTTTTTATTCTGTTGAATTTTCTGGGTTTTATAAATTTTTAAAGTTTTTACGGGCTTTTTGCCCATCCTGTATGTTATATAATTAAATAGTTTTTTTTTTAACACATGACGCGAATAAAGGAAATAATTTCAAAACCAAGTCAAAATATGAAATGCATTTTTAGAGAATTGCTTTCACAATTAGTGAATCTAAAAAATGAACATAATTCGAAATTCCTCTTATATGAAAACAGGAGTGCATGCACTTACGATTTCAGTTTATGAGTTCAAATGGTCAGTTAAATATGTTCAAAGCACTTATTTTACTAGTACATAAATGCGTATATTTAATGTATTATATATGTATATTTAATGGAGAAATTTTATGTTTAGTCATAATGCAGATAAATTTGTTTTTTTGATATAATTTTTTTTCTTTGCCTTCTTAGCCGCAGACTGAAATATTTGCAGTGGAGCTCAGTGCAAAGGCATATTTTGTGCATTGTTAAAAAACTGCAGATTTGAATGCTTTTGGAACATTCTATTTAAAATAAACAAGCGAGTTTTTCTGCTTCGAACACTGCGAGTCCAACCACAAATCTCCTTTTTTGAACGCAACCGACACGGATCAACGGATGCGCTTCTATACATGTTTTTTGCCTAGGAAAGGCATTGTAGTTTTTCAATGGTTTTTTTCCCTATTATTCATATTTTTTCCCAAAGAGAACGAAGTTATTTTTATTTTAGGAACAAAAAAAGATCTCTTTAAATTTATGGTTCAGTGATTTCTTTCATTGTTGTTCTTCAAAATTCAAAATATGAATCGGAACTTTTATACGTTTATGATTAATTTTTATCATAAACTCGAAACATTTTCTTGAAATTTCTTTAAAGGTATTCAATCTAAGCGGATTCCTTTTGAATCAATAAATCTAAAATGATTTTTCGCTACTTTTTCACAGGCAATGAGGCCTTTTGAGAGAAAAATGTGTCTTATATATTTTAATAATAAAGAAGAAAGTGTGTGTGTATGTGACGTTCTAGAGGCCGACCGTTTATCCCAAAATTACTAAATGTGATTACACACGCACACACACACACACACACAAAACAACACACACACACACACACACACACACACACACACACACACACACACACACACACACACACACACACACACACACACACACACACACACACACACACACACACACAAATATATGTTGTATGGTGTAAAAGTGAACTTCAGAGGAGTCGTTTTAAAATTATAATTATAATTTTACTTAATTAAAAATTAATTGATATTTTGATAAGAATTTTTAATATAACTTCCAAAATTATTATACAACTTTCATAATTTTGACATGAGCATAAAATTAAAAAGATAAAAAATCAACGATACCATTTTTAAAAAAATTAAAATGTGTTCTTCTTTTTTCCTTAATTAATTTTTAAAGATTGTTTTGTTATTGTTTAATCTATAATGTTTTTCGAGTTTCGACGTGTTTTGCAGGCTGAGTATGATTCCGTCTATACCATACTTTAAAAAAATGAATTTTGTTGTACTCAAAATTAAGACTTTATTTCAGAATTAAACAGTAGTCAATTTCTGAAGTGCATCCATTTTTATCAATGCTTCTTTCTCATTTGATATATTTGGATGTATTAAGATATAGATCGAAAAGTAGAGAAATCTACAATGCTATGAAGAGAATGGTACAACATTTCCAAAGTAGTATTTATTTGTTAATACAAATTTTAAACTTAAAATATTTTGTTGGACAAGTCCTTTAGAACAAGAAATAAAATTAGAAATGCAAAGATTTAAAGAAAATGATGAAAGACAGGAAAAATAAACATCTATCGGAGCTGCAGGGAGGGGATTTCTTAAGAAAAATTTGGAAGGAGTTATTTCCTGATCCAATTCCACCTTTTTTATTTAATCAATGCAACAGAATCTCTGTAAAATTTGCCGGCATCGACAAGTTCCCACACTCCGAGTGAAGGAATAAAAAAATGTCTATCTGAATACATTCTTTTAAAAGATCCTTATAACTTACCTAAATCGACATGTGTAAAGAAATCCCTATAAAAATCTTATAGTAAATAATCATTGGAATGAATATTTCGCGCGCTCTTGATCCGAGCTATGAACGGATGTGCTTTGTCGGCGCTTCTTGTACATAAATTATGCCTCCCGGGATGAAATAAAAGCGAAGTTAAAAATTCAAAGTTTTATGCTGACGTCAAGATTTCCTTTTTGAATCACTTATGTAGCAAATTTTATTGTTTCACTATTCAAAAATATTTAACTAAAAAACGTCGGTAGATATGCGTGAGATTCATTTAAGAAAAAAATCGAATGATAGTTGTTTACTCGATTTCGTCGAGTATTTATTCAAAAGGGTAAGTTTTTATTTAGTGTTATTTTATCGTATTTATATACTATATAAAACGCGTATATAAAAATATTCAAAAAACATAAAAAGAAAATCAGACCAAGTTTGTTAATCATCATTTGACAACAACTCACAGGTTCGGATTGTTTACATATTTGCCCTCTAGTACGAAAAAATGAATTTCAGTAAATCCTTTTCGGTTATAAAGCAAAATTGTTGAAAATGAGAAGACAGGGAAAATGAAAATGTTTAAGAATCATTCCTGTCAGTACTCAGTTGGAATAAATAAAATGGAGGTGTAATTAGTTTTTGTGCATGAAACTTAGTTCCTGAATTACAGAAGCATTGCCAATTGATTTTCTCCACTTTGAAGAGTAGATAACCCTTTAGATTCTCTATCATTATTGATAAAGTATAATGTAAGATCACATAGTATCTTTTTTGTGATAAGAAGATCAAAATTGATTGATATGTTTAAATTAATCTTATTTATACTTGCCGTTTTCTGCGATTATTTCAATGTTCAATTGGTCACCATGTGGTCCAGTTTTGATGAAATACATCTAATCAAAGCAGAGGAAAAGAATAAAATCCAATTTTGATTTTTAAACACCTTAGAATTAGATAGTTTTGCTTTCTAATATTTACTCATATACAAATATATTTATTTATAGAAAATATATTTGTCACCTCAAAATTTAAATTATAGAAATTGATGATTACATTTTTAGTAATTTATGGAAATACAAAGTTAGTAATTGATGTCATTTGATGTAATTAAACTTTATTTTTATTACAGAATGCATTTAAAATTTATTATTAGAAACAAAAATGCATAATTATATGACAAGCGAACGAATCGAGTTGGGATCAAGTAGTGATTGAAAAGAAGCGAAGTCAGCCGGCGATGTAACCCGTCAGTAATAAAGAAAATTGAGCTTGTGTTTAGGCTCAAAAGTTGATACCTGTAAATAATTCTAGTAATAAAGTCTTAACTAAGCCATAATTTCAATTTTTTAATTGTTTCTGCTTCTTAGTTATGCGTTCTAAAGTCGACAGAAATTATTAAAAATATGGATTTTTTAGACTAAAAAGGATGTAAAAAGTGGAATCCATCAAAATATTTTTGCACTTTTAATGCATACATTTTTTGGCTATTTCAGTATTTTCTCTTTGTATGCGTGAAAGTTGAAAAAAAATATCCCATGCGCTAGAATGTCTTCTCTCCGGCATCTTTCAACACGGTGCATCATTTTGAAGTTTAATTTCTTTATTTTTCAATACTGACTGTTAAAAAACCCTTCAGAATGATTAGAAGATGCAGATTAAGTTTTAGTTAAACTCGACTTAAAGCAATTCCATATATTCGCAATAAACATGTCCTTGCATTAAATGAATAATTAGACAATGAATTAATTTTCCTGTCCATGGGGTTAAAATGGTTCAATTAGCATACAAATTAGTTATGTATTAATATAAGATATACATATAGCTTAATTAACTTACAATCAACACCTAATTCAATTATTACTTGATGCATGGTCTAAATGTATAGTTATTAAATTGAAAGCCAGAATATTCCAAATAAAATTGCAAAGATTGTTACAGTTAAACAGTTCATCTACCAGCCTTTAAGGATTTTATACATTCATACATTGCTTAAAGCAAAAACAATTCATCAAAGAATTCATTTTGAATTTTCGCGTGTTTGAAATTTAACGATTAATTTTGGGCAAACAATTAACAAATCACTCTACTAATATTTGAAATCAGGCTATTTAGTCCTCCAGACTGTTATTAAATTAACTGCAGAAACGAAGGTTATAGCATTTTCCATACTCACAGCAGATATTTGCCTAAATTTAATTTTGGCATCAGAATTTTGAATTCATATTTAGAATATGATCTTTAGATTTCAACACAGTTATTTTCAACACAGATTTAGTTTCAAACAGTTTCAGAAACGAATATTTGCATATACATTAACTTGCTCCTAATAGAGAAAGTTTGATAAACCTTGAATTAAATATTTTCTTGGTAAAATGCCTTCAATAATGATAAAAGTTAAATTTATAGAATTTAATCTATATGAGAAGGTGATTTATACAGTGTGCCTATCAACTTTTTCTGGTTTAAATTTTGATTGAATGAAGTATCATTGCTTTACATCATCTTAGAAATAAGTTCAGAAACTGTTTATACACTATCTACCAATAAGTAATAATCGTATTCAATATTGAAGTTGAGTGACTGCGCGGGCCAAGGCAGATACGTAACTTCATCCTCGTGTTCATCAAACCATGATTGGACAAGTCTCGTTGCATAGATAGGTACATTATCATCCTGGAAAATTCCATCTCTTGCAGGAAACAAAGTTTGCCTCATAGGACGGACTTGGTCAGCTAAAATTCCTCTATACTTCTCCCCAGTGATCCTTCCTTTCAGGGTTACGATTGGGCCAGCAGAAAACCACCACATGGTTGCCCATATCATGACAGATCCACCTTCATGCTTGACAGTTGGAAGGAGACAGTCACGGTCATTCGCTTCTGCAGGTGTCCTCAAAACGTGTACCTGTCCTTTTGTAGGGAAAAGTGAGAAACACGATTCGTCAGACCATATTACTTTCTTCCACTTATCAATCGACCATGTTTTGTGAATGTGACGCAACTGTTGAGGACGTTTACCAGTAACATTCTGTGACAGGTGGCTTGGGAATTGGGGCTCTGCCATAAATGTTCTCTTTATGAAGGTGCCTTCTAACTGTAATCACTGACAGATTCAGATGGGTCTTGAGCTCTGCGATCACTTTTGTTACAGTTGTTCGCTTTTTAGACATTACAATCCGCTTCAATATCCGTCGGTCTTTTTCACTGATCTTTTCTTTCCGCCCGCTATTTTGCTTTGTCGGACTTTTCTTGCCGCGCTGTGTGTATGCTCTCATGACTTTAGATACCATACTTCTAGAAATGCCTGTTTCGGTCATAATTGCTCCAGATAAATGAGCTCCTACAATTTGGCCTCTCTAAAAATCTGAGATGTCCGACATTTTGCGCTTTTGAAAAAAATTCAAGAATTACAGAACTTTAATAAAGCTAACACATACTACCAGATTATATACATTGCTATTAATAAAAAACTGTTGACTATTATTATATTTTAATGCTTACGAAGAGCATTCAAAAATGTCACTTTCATTCACACGTGTTTCCATCATTTTGAAAACCAAGGTGGTTTTATCACAAACCAATTCTTGTTTCAAAGTTTAAATAAAACATTTTACAATAATGTAATTTATAAAGGGAACTTACATTATGTTGTTGTTTATACCTCTTGGATTAAACACAAAAACCAAGAGATCGGGGAGAGGAGAGTGCATTAGTTTATTAGTTTTAAGCCCCCTTAGCACCCGAGGGCAGAAGTCTGACTTCTAGCTCATATGATGATGACACTCACACACTCGCTTCACAACCCCATTTTACAGACGGGGGGGGGCGCTCTTTCACACACCGCACACAGGGTAAAGAACAACCATACCCTAACCAGAAATCGAGCTCGGGACGCCTAGATCACGGGAAAGATGCGCTACCCCTAGAATAGGACTTTAACACATACATTATAATTTAGTTATTTCATAGAATCCATATGACTCCTTTCTAATCATGGTGGTAATATGCCAAAACCAGTTCTTGTTTCTTTGCTTATATATAACACTTTTTACTAATGTCATTTGTGAATACGAGAACGAGAATAATTTCAATTGGATTTGAATCTGCTACGTTTATGCTGTAAAGACTTCAATGAGCTTGCGGATGTGTCATTCATATCAAAAGAATAGAAAAGATGGTCCGTAGAAATTTTAAATAACTCATAACTTTCTTATAATTTAAGAAAAAAAATCATTTATATTATCCCCTATTTACCGTTCAATTCCTAATCAAAACAATCAAATTAGGAATTCAACATCTTTCATTAGCTACAATTGCTTAAAAATTCTGAACAAAAAAGGGGTTTCCTCTTTTAAACTATCTTCAAATTCATTGAAAACCAGTCATCATTTGAATTTTAGTTCCATGCTATTTCATCATTATCATAGCTCCAACTTTTATGAAAATGCCGGAAATGCCTCAGAATTTTTAAGAAAATGGAGGGCGGTATAAAATTCCTTTATACCTGTCTGAAAACAGAATCTACTTTTTCCATCCAGTAAGCAGATAGGAATTTTAAAAAGCTGATCTAATTTACTTAAAGCACGTCCATAAACAAGTATGACATTGGCTTATGCCATTTAATTATTAGTTTATACCATTGCTTAAGAAATATTTCAATGCTTTATTTGTATTTTTTTTAACAAATCTTAATAATCTTCAACACAGCTAAAAACCGAAACGCGTAAAAGTTCAGACATTTCTCAGAATTGCTTTTAAACTTAATGTGATAAACATTTTCCTCTTGCGGCTGTTCCTCCAAATATATTATATCAATATTTTTTTCCATGCGTAGAGTTTTATGCAAAATATACAATCCAATAAATCAGCCCCCGCAGAACATTCTGGGAACATAATTGCATTTCGGAAGAAGCAATTTCGAGACCATTTTCCACACCTGGAGCACACTATGTTGCCAAGAAAAATTTAAATTTATAAGGCGTCCTTGCATTTTAACCTCTCGTTCTAATCCAACTAGAAACTTGCACCATATATAAAATTCTAAAAAAAAATCTGTTTCATAACAAGTACAAGTGTAAAAGATATTTCGTTCCCTCTTCCGGATTCAGTCATAAAAGGCAGAAAACCATCTGAGGACCTGAATTGTAAAGTGCGAGGTCTCCCCACTCGCCACCAGCTGTGTCACTCCTTCGAATCTGCCCTCAGATTATCGATTGGACGAAAAGTGGATCTAGGTATTTTGTAATTCCAGAGCGTATAGCAAGTGCTTAATTTTTCTTTCCAATAGATTTCGTTAATTGTAGCTAATGAGCTAAGCAGTAAACCTGTAGCAGTTTCCATCCTAATGGTGTTAAAGAATCAGTTTCCTTTGTCAGACCAAGTCATGCCTCAATCGTTGAAATCTCTTCTTATGAATTTTCTAATCCCTTTGTTGCATCTGTGAAACTTCGTGTTATTCACAAAGATAAATTTTTAAATAAAATCTGTGAAGTCTTTCATTTTATTCTAAAGCAAAGATTTAATGATAAATTTTTGTCAACATTTTTGCATTTCTTGAGCTATCTTGATGCCATAATTCACATAATGCATAAATTGAAAGAAAGGTCCAAATTTATTTTCAAACAATCACGGATAAAGGCTCTACATCGGCCTCCCTATAAGTTCTAAAAGTCCTTATATCCGTATTTGATATGGTTCGATCTGTGGCGATTATAAGAAAACAACAAGGAGTTACGATCATTTTTCGTAAACAAAATAAAGGTCTTTAATTTTATTTCAAAGCGAAATATCGAAGATTTAAGTACACATTTTTATCGACATTTTTGCATTTCGAAAAAAGCAGTCTTGTTGCCACAATTCACATATTGTATGAATTGAAAGAAAGGTCCAAATTTATTTTCAAACAATCACCGTTAAATGCTTCACATTGGCCAATACAAGGTCTTATATTTGTATTTGATTTGGTTTGATTTGTGGGGATCATAAAAAAAGAACAACAAGTAGTCGTGATCATTTTTAGTAAACAAATTTAAGATTGCAATTGTTATAATAAAAGAATTTTTAAATTCCATCAAAGCCTTCAAGTTAAGTAGAAATACAATACATATTCTGTCCTTTTTTTGTGTGGTTTATCCAAAGGATAGTAGAAACACCATCTGAGGCATTGAATTGTGAAGTGTGAAGTTTCGCCACTAAGTGCCAGCTGTGTTACTATTTTAGAATTCGCTCTCAGATTATCGATTGAAGGAAAATAACTTCTTGTCTTTTTCACGTTGCTTCTTACCATGTTTTGTCTTCAGTCTTCCGTCAGCGGCACATCTCAACCTTTTTTTTAATAAGGGCGGAGTCAGATGTTTATAAATTTTTGTTATTAGAAATCTGGCGTACACAAGAATGTAATTGAATTAACGAATTTCGCTCTCTCTCTCTCTGCTTTTTACTCTCAACATTTCGTCCGCGCTAGGTTATCACCTTTTAAAGTAAGTTAACAGATATAAGAAAAGTTGTGGTGTTAAATATTTAAAAGATAATCATTGTTTGAAACAAAATTTAATTAAAAAATTCATTGCAAAATATAGTAAGTCACAAAAAGAGAATCATTAAATTATATATATGAAATATCACCTTTAAAAACAAATAGATGTATATAAGAAGCAAAAGGAAGTTTTAGGTACAAATCATTTGAAATCAAATCATTTTGGTGACGAAATTTAATAGAAAATATTAAAGAAAACCATAGAAACAAAACTGATTTTTTTTAAGTAATCGACAAGCTAACTTGGGCTGAGATCTTCTTATATTAGAATATATATGGGATAAGTTTTTACCATCAATTAAAATTTCGTTCTGAAGATTTTACTTCTTAACAAAGTTTGCTTCCTATTCCAATAAATAAAAGCGATTCTCTTTTAAGTTTGGCTTTTTTCCAAAGACTTACTTTTTTCAATCTAATGAGTCGTTTCTATTCCACGGTTTCTCTTTGGTATTTATTTTACGATCTTTTCATGTTGAATTTATACCAAAGCTTGGCCTTACTTGAAATTTAATCTTCTTCTTTCCAAAAAAAAATCAATGTTTTCTGTACCTCCTGGTAATATAATTCCATTTCAGAAGAAACAATATCGAGGCCTATTTCGAACATCTGGCGTAAACATTTTATGCCCAAGATAGAAGTTCAATTTCATTTTAAGGCTTACATGTTTCATAACGTTACCTCACGAGCTAACTAAAAAAATCTCAGCATTAACTAAAAAAAGCTTCACCATCTTTTCATGCTAAGTACAAATGTAGTGATGGATATTTTTTTCATTCTTCGATTTTTACTCGAAGCGGAGAACAGCCTTTAAGACATTGAATTGTAAAGTGAGAAGTTTAGATACTTGATACCAGCTGTGGCATATCTTCAAATCCATCCGCCGTTTTACAGATCTACGGGAAAATGGTATACGGAACTTCGCATTATAAAAACACATGCATTGGTTTCCAACATTTTGTATGGCTAGATAGATGGAAAACCCGTAGGTCGGCAATTCTTAATCTTTTAAGAATTAAAATCATTCAAAAATAATTGAATCATATAACTTTGCCTTTTGTTCATCGACCATCGGTTTCGAAGAATTTTTCTGGTCTTCCAATAAATTTTAAGATTTAAAGTAATTAAATTTTATGAGCAAACATTTCTATATACATAACAAATCTTACATCCCCCAGTATTTATTAACATGAAATTATCTCTGCCGTTTAATAGATATATGTTCAGCTAAATGTAATATTTATTTCATAATTTGTTATCATAGTTATTAGCGATTCTTATCTGTATTTTCTTATTTTTAAGCACGCAGTTTTTTTAGAATAGAATATTTCCTATATTATATTTTATTAATCTCTAATTTCAAAAACATTTCTGTCTCTTTTCTATGCCTTGACTCATACTTACTTTCTCGTATAGAGAAAGTATAGTAATAGAGACAAAAAATTCGAATTCCAGATTGTGATGAACCTGCACATTTTAGAAACCCTTAGTTCTGCACCCTTAGTTCGAAAAACACATTTTTGAAAAATATCTGTCCGTCTATCTGTAATTAAGGTAACTCAAAACCGCTTTGAGCTAGACTGTTGAAATTGGGTACATGGTCGAATTAGAAAATTTTGAGTAAAATCTCTTCAGAGGAAGTTCGTCTGTCCGACTGTTCGAATATAAATTAGCAAGATCCCTACAAGGTGAAGAAAGCTAGATAGATAAGATTCGGTACACATATTTAACATCTATACTATAGATGTTAAATCTGGATACCATATGAAAATGTAGAAAACTTTCAGATGAAACAAAGGGCTGATTGTATGTCAATTTGTTCTTTCAGAACCATATGAACACGATAATTCAAAAATGCAATGAATTAAATAAAAGAAATTTGGTATGGGGTTTGGCCACAACATGTGCGTTTTGTGTCAAATCTTTGTTTTAAACGATTGAGAAAAACGTGCCTAAAGCACACATTTGATTTTCGAATACAATTAACGGCATGCCAGGAATTAATCACCAAAAAAAGGAATTCAGGAATTAATCACCAAAAAAAGGAATATATTCAGTGAAAATGCTAAATTAACGCCAAAAAATATTTCGTAATTATTGTCCGCCAAACGCATGCAAGGCATTCTCTGGCATGGCAAGTTTATTGACGAGCTTTTGTGAAAAAGTTTTGAGGAGACCATCCTCTGGTTGTTAGTGCCTCAACATTTCGCTTCTATTACAGATTAGCATTTTTTTTTACAGATCTTGTGAATTTTAATTTACTTGAACTATTATAGAATTAAGTTCTAAACTTTCTTGATTCTGTTCGATTCGTTATTATATTTATACTAGCCGTCTTTGGCGATCAGCCGGTTCGCCAGTATTACCGCTCGCTACAATTTTCAATTAAATATTTTAAGTAACTGGTCTCTTAATAGATTCTCAAACAAAACATTTTTAATCTTCAAATTTTGATTGTCATACCAAACTTATACTGTTGTTTAGATCGTTTCGTTCAATTTACTCTATATATTTTGCTAATTTGTTGTCATTTCCGGTAAAACTTCAACTTTAATTTAAAGTGAAAATGATGAAATTGCAATTAATATAAAGATATTTTTTAATAAAACCAAGCGTTTTATTTTATTTATCATCTTTATTGTTATTTATTTATAATTATTATTATTGAATATGTGTATTGCAAACAGAATCACTCGGTATTTAAGTCTTATGTGAACTACAAAATATTTTTCATAATTTATGTAATATCTCAAACAATAATTCAACAAAAATTCCTCAGATTCAGCATAAAATTCAGTTTTTGTTTTGCTTTCAAAAGGATTGAAATGAAATCAATAATATTTTGTTCCGGCCTATAAATATATTTCAAAAATTATGAAGTCTAAATTTAATGCAGTAAGTTATCATATTCTGAGAAATATTCTGGACACACCAAATTTTATATAAATGGATGTTTCTATTTTCCACGATGAACTAAGACTTATTTATGAAGTTTTGAATGTTAAAAATTTAGAAAAACCAACATTTTCATAATCTTAGGGCAATTAATCTTGTGAAACCTGCGCGCTGATTGGCGTATTTTCTTTGAAACGATCGATGGAAAATCTAAAATTATCCTTTTTTTTATTGAATAGTGATATTTAAATTTTCATAAATCAGTCAGTTTAAGTGATTGATTTATTTGATTGGAAATTAACTCTTTTTATTTAAAATATGAGTGTTTCAAGAACATTTTGCTATTCGTCATTTCCACAGCAGAAGCTTTATGTAAAATCAAAAATTCGTTATTTATTAGAGCATTTATTGAATCAAGTTACATAAAATATAATCATTTTCTATTTAGACCATTTTAGCAGTGTTCGTGCGTCAACAAAAATAGAATGCAGACAAACTTATTATGAAACTAAATCTTATTACATTATAGATAATATTATCAAATTTACATCAACTTATTTTCATTCAGAATTCTAGCATCGTTTTTAAACAACAAATTAAAAGTTTCAAAAATGTCACTGTTGCCAATCTGAATTTGACAACTATTTACAAAATAAAATTTATAATTATTAAAATAATCGTTTGCTACTTTTAAATAAAATATTTACGATTTATGTCGCAACAGATCTGTGTATTACTAAAGGTTTACAAATTAGCTGTGTGGCCATGATTTGAATGGATATCCTGTTCATATTAAACAAAACTTGACTTAAAATGAAACTGATTTATTGGATTAATAATATAAAGAGTGTAAAAGATCATAAAATAATTTTTCTTGAATTTATTTTTTAGAAAAAAATAATACTTCTTATTTGTTTCATTTCCTACAGACGATTTCATTTCCAAAAAGATTTAATTTATTTTTAATTGGAGCTTTAATCAATGTGATGGCAATACTTTGTAAAAAGCTAATTTTTTCCCATGAATGCGAAACGTGCTCGTGCAGCTTAAATTTTATTTTTATTTTGTACGAAAAAAATTGTTGAAAAATATAGTTAAAATATTTATTTAAAAATTCATTAAAAATAGAAATTTAATTTTAAAGTTAAAACATTGGTATCATTTAAAAGATAAATTTTTGATCTTTAAATTGATGTAAAAATCTTTTTTTTGCGGTAATAATTTCGGAAGTAATAGCAGAAACACGTCAAAAGTTCGCTTAATTTTTAAATAAATAAATTTCTAGTTAAAAATTCTCAAAATTACCCCCCAGGTGCACATTCCCGGCCTCCAAGGTATACACGTGCCAAATTTGGTAGCTGTAGGTTGAATGGTCTGGCCTGTAGAGCGCCAACACACACACACACACACACACACACACACACACACGCTTTATTATAAGTATAGATAATAAAGAAAATGAAATTAAAAAATTATGATTTATGTTTCTTACATAATCAAAAGTTTGTCCTAAAGAGTATCTTCAGTATTAAAAAAATAATACCCTTGAATTATTATTATTCTTTTTGTCCAGATTCAAGAACGTCAACTTGTTTCAGAACCATTTCAAAGCGCTTTGATATTTTTAAGGAAACTTCATGAACTTGTTCCTCATTGACCGGTGAATCTTATTTGGGATATCGCAATTTTAAGTACATAAGAGAGGCAGAGTCATTTAAATGCATGTATCAAATAGGTTGAATGGCTTGAAATATGAATCAGACAGCATGTAAAAATAGTAATATAACATGGGCAAATTTTTTCTAATCAATCTCAGCATGATATTTATCTGTAATCCATCTCAGCTGGCTAAAACTGTGCTGAGATTCTTAAATACATATAAAAAATCGTGCCAAAGGTTATTGACATTTTCAGTGTTATTGAACAGAACTACAACTCAATTAAATATCTAAACAACTCATTAGGATGATAACTTCTTCCAGCACCTCCATGTCCTGTAAGTAACTATTGTCGGTATGCAATAATGTTGCAAATTACGGAATTCCAAAACTGCAACAACGAAATATTCTCAATAATATTGTCTGGTTGCAAAGTGATGATCCTAGACATGTTGCGATAAGTGTTCAACAAGTGCTGCAACAGCATTTTTATGATAGAATTCATCACCCTTCATTTATCAGTTTCGTGATCCTCCAATCTCACTCCGATGCATTTTTGTTCTCGGGTTACCCAAAATCAAAAGTGTATACATCAAATACATCTTTAGAACAGAAAGACGAGATGAAACGAGAGGTTACATAGATTCCTTCTGTGATGTAGTTTTCGTCATTGTTTTCAATAATCTTCTGAATGAAACTCGTAAGCGTCTGCGAATGTGGGTTGGTTGAAAATTTTTAATTCCAATACATTTTTTTTTTCTTCATATCTTCTCTTGTGTCGTTGGTGTGCTGTCTTTTACAATGTTCTTCTTTTCAAATATTTTACGTCCTAATTTTTGTCATACAGGTAATGCCATTTGTAGTTTTTTCAATGCACTGATTAATTCTCATATTAAAGAAATGGATATTGCCATTCGAAAATTTTGAAGTTTCTTCAATGTAGCCTTAACCAAGGGAGCCCTATGGTTTAAAACCACTATAATCTAGAGAGCATATCTTCAAATAACAGTATCTGAGATTTCGTTTTGTTGGGTTGAGCGAATAACCTTCTAAATTTTCATACATCAAGGAAGTTTTTCTTAAATAACCATCTTGCATAATTTATATTTAGAAGGCTGTGCGCGCCCTGGCCTAGAGGTAGCGCGTCTTCCCAGTGATCTGGGTGTTCCGGGTTCGAGTCCCGCTTCGGGCATGGCTGTTCCTCTTCAGTGTTCTATCTGTGAGGTGTGTAAATGTGCCCACCCCCTTGTAAAAAGATGTTATGCTTACGAGTGCACTGCATGAAGCTGCTACGTCGTACTCTTGGTCCTAGTTGGTGCTACTGAAAAAAACAAAAACAAGAGACGCTCCCTCGGTTGAAATCACCGACAGATAACTGTCAGCGGGCTTATAAAGTGTCATAAGTCCCAACGACAAATTTAAAAGTTCTTTGCGTTTACGCTTATTCGTATGATTGCTTTACAATAAGGAACAAAAATTTATCTTTGCATGGAATAATATGCAACAACCAAAAACATTAAGGGATTTTTTTACCCTAATTTTGTACATCATTACATTGCAATTTACATCATTGCGTTGCTATATATGGATATCATATAATTAAAAATGAAAGACAGAAAAACAAAAGAAACAGAAAGATCAAATAAATTTAATATACATACTTAACAGTGCATATATACAGTAATTTAATGTAAATAACTAAAAGCAAATTGATAATACAAAAGACAAAACTATATCTATTTTAGGAACTTTTCACATCAGCTTTATTTCCCTTTTCTTTCTAAATTCATTACTCTGAGAACGGTTGTAGAGCCGCGGTGGCCTGGTGGTAAAGTCTTTGTTTCGCCATGGAGGGTTTGAGGTTAGAAGCCAGATTCCGCCGAATAACCATCGTGTCAGCAGGTCTAGTGCGCACTAAATCTGTCGGGGCCAAACGTGCTTTCCCTGGTGTGATGGAGAAGCTTGGCGAGTGAGTGCCAGCTCAGGTGCCGTCTTGGACATCGAACCGGAGTTCAAAATTACGAAGTCCATCCTCAAAAGGCCCTGGTGTTGCTTTAAAAACGGGACATTAATATAACTAACCTAACCTGAGAACGGCTGAAGAGAAAGTTCACTTCTGAAAGATATAATCATACATTTTAGAAATTTTGTATTATTTCACTATCCTGATATTTTTTAAAATTCGTTTTTGTTTTCATCGTGTTTAGCTTTATATTCACTATATAAAGAAAATGCACTAAACAAAATCGTATATAAGCGAAAAGTATAAACAGGAACGTTTTCCAAATATATATTTTATACTTAATGGGTTGCTTTCATTTCATGGTTGCGTTTTCTTTCCTGCTTTTATTATTTCTTTTAACCAAGATGCTCCAAATATACGGCCCAATATATCATCGCCTGTCGAAACTTGTGGCAGCATAATTGCATTCCTGAAGAAGCAATTTCAAGACCATTTTTCACACCTGTTATAAATTTCTCCGATGGAGTCAAAAATTCAAATTTATTTCAAAGAAAGCGTGCATCGTAATCGTTCCTTCTAAACTAGTTAAAAAAAAAACTCCCCGTAAAATATAAAAGAAAAAAAAATCGAACAGCCCTCTACGAGCGAAATACATGTGTAATAAATTATTATTATTTTTTTATTTTCTTCTAAGTTTTGCAATAAAAATAGAACACCATCTCAGGCAGTGAACTGTAAACTGTGAAGTTTCACTACATGGTGCCAGCTGTTGGGCTTCTTCCCTGGATTATCGATTGCCAAAAACATTCTGTTTCATTCGACCCCCCAAGCCCCTTCCAATCATATATTTTTTAACATTTTGCGCTTGTACAAAATGAGTTGCATATCGATTCGCAAAATTGTCTATTTGGGCCCCCGTATCAATTTTCAATATCCATTTGAAATTTATTCTCGCTCCAGTGATTTTTGGTGAAGTTGTTTTCACTTCTGTCAAATGTTTTAAAGAGATTCAGATAATTTATATGATTTTTTTTGTATTAGTATTGACCTGCTGTTAAAAATGAAATGGGTGTGTTGTCAATATTTATAACTTCTTTTTTTATATTTAATAATCGTATTTTTTTTCAAAAGTGGGTTGGGGGGGCTTATTTTCAAATACCTTCACTTGACTTATTTTGGTATTAATTAATCGAGTCAAAGATAATGTCCCTCCTGGTAGGAATTGTTGTTTTACGAAATTCTAACATTTATGCTTTGAGCCCTTCTTTCATATTACTTTCAAAAAAATTTTAACGTGACATTTTGGTCCACGGACAGTTATTAAATATTAAAAATATCAATATAAAGAAGTGTGGGCAATTAAAACTTAATACTTTTATGTTGCAATGTACCAATTGAAGATGTCTTCAATACACTGTACGGTTTCCAAGAAAATTACATTGATGTAATTTATAAAATAATTTCTCATTTTTGGTATGTTATGAAAAATCGAAGGTATTTTCAATGTTAAACACTTATCTAGTTAAAAATTCGATTGTATTAATCTTCAAAATAAATTTATTGAAAGTTGTTTTGAACTCCGATGAATTTCCGATTCATAGACTGTTGTGTATGTTTACTTAATTTCCTGCTGGGCGATACAGATACTGTACTGCTAAGTCATTACAACTTTCATATTTCCTGTCAATGCTTTTCAAATTTTCTTGTCATCATATGAATATTTTCCTTGTTCATAATTCATTGCTCCACATTTTTTTTGTCGTTAATGAGGTTTATGAGCAGCGTTCCGCCATTTCAAATAAGTTTTATATAAAATTAATGGGGATATATATATACATTTTATGTTTTGACGTTTATTTGATTTGATTTATCTTCAAAACTTTATTTTGTTAATATACCTGGTTACTGAAGAAAAGACACTAAAATTAATATAATTTATAGAAATTTTACATACAGTAACTGAATAAGACATTCAGAATTTCTACTTTCTTCTAATCTTTCAATTCATATCTTTAGAAGATGTTATATTTTTATTCTGTACTTATATTTTACTGGTTCATATGGTTCATTTTCTTGATGTATTCTTTATAATGACTACTAAAGTTGTATTAGAATTGTTCTCTTTGCCTTTCAGCTAAGGCAATTACCAAACAGCAAATGCGATATCTATATACTATAAAATGATCAGATAAGATGACTCATCCTTTTAACCAGACGATTGTGAAGTGAATGCTCATAATCATCTCCATGTTAACCTGGGAGGTATGGTCGATATTTAAAATCAGAAATCCATAATTACTTCAGGCTAGGCAAATTGTGTGTTGATACACCATTCTACTTTATTTTTTAATTGATCTGTATCGAGCGATTCAAGGCATGCTAATTTTCCCACTTTTAATTACTCCGACCCTTCCTTCGTCTATTATTTCCACGACATTCTCTGATTTTCCTGATGAAAATGTTAATGAAGTGGATTGTACTGTCTGCTTTATTTTGCATTTCGAAATGTGCACTTGGAGTGAGAAGCACTAAAACTCTTCTCCCCCCCCCCATTATTTATTCCATTTCCATCAGAGTCCATTTCTTTATTACATAGAATGATGGATATCGGAACTTGATTGATTTCCACCTTACCCTTTATGCTACGCCAATCTTTCACCGGTTTTCACATTCATAACTGCTTTTGATTTGAAGTGATTATAGAGGAATTCTCAATCCTAGATTTGAGGTTCCGCAAGTGGAATCATAATAAAGAAAGATAAATGACAAGGTGCGTCAAGGAATGCAGACTGAGAGAAAAAATAAGGTAATTTAATTGTAAAATAATAAAATTAAATTATTTAATAGCATAAAATGAAGAAAAAATTAATAAATTAGGGAGTGAGATCCAGCATGAAATATCTTAGTTCTCTATAACTATCTTTCTTTTCGTCGTACGTAACACGTCCGGCGAGTGAAACTTCTTCAGGCGACCGTAACGCGTTTCAAGCGTTCTTCTACATTTTAAAATCTTTAAACGTCTAAAACGCTTTGTTTATTTGTTTATTTTTATTTATTCTAATGTGGTGAAAAACAGAGGAAAAACACAAATTTCAGCGGACAGGAGAGGACGGCGAATAAACTATTTCAAATTTGATGTCTGAAAATTATTTTTAGACTCATAATATACATCATGTCCATCCAGTATTTTAGGAAATATACCATATAAATAATTGAAACATGTATTAGGAGTATAATATATTATTATATATTATTCGGTAATAATTTTCTTGATATTTTTTGACGATAAGATGTTTAGCCTTTTTTTTAAACTGAAGTTGAAAAGGCAATGTTTCAGCTTTGTAAAATATAAAAAGAAGCATGTGCCGGCACGATGAAATGAAAATGCATATTTGATAGTATACTAATAACTTCTTTTACACCTAAATAAATTATTTCTGGAGTTAACAATGACATTTAAATGAAAAAGGATTATTTTTTATTTTCCTTTTGAAACATTTTTCTTGTATTAACAAATCCCATTGATGGCATCATCACTGAGTATGTTTACTGTTAGAACATTCTAGCATTAGTTTTATTCATACACTGAAGTGATACCCATATCACTCCAGTGTATTATGAGGATTTATGAATATAAAATTAAGATAAAGTCTTTCTTATTGCTATGAGTACTGGAAGTGAAACGAGATATAATCTAAACTTTCTGAAACAAATCAACAGACTGTGCAGCGTCCAAACAGTTACTAAACGCTTATATTCACAGTTTAACCAATTTACATCAGGACTTTAGCACAGACGAAGTAAGAGGTTTATTAATCTGAATCTCATATGATGTTTTGTATAAACTATTGGCAACACAGGAAATCAAACTGGTATGCTTCATTTATTAAGAGGGACATTCACGATCAATCGGCATCGCGTCAAGAAAAGGCAGCATCTCTAGTTATGACGTCAATGGGAAAAACTGGTCAGAAATGGCATGGCAGAGATTGAATGTCTGGATACTGAATCTATTCCTATTGTTCCATTTCTTTCGAGCCATTACGATTGCAAATGGAGGTTTAGGGGACGTAGAGGATGAATTTTGAGGTATACTCTAACAAAACTCTCACAGAATGAAAAGTCTAGTGGACTCATCCATTTAATTATAATCATTCTAACTGTTGACGACTCACAATGATTTACTAGTATATTGATCATAATTAAGTGGTTGGGTGAAAAAAAATTGCTTTGAGAGTCATTAGTTTAATCTTGTTGATGAAAGTGATCGTGATTAACAAATTTTATTTTAAAGCCGATTTGAGGGGAGTGTCAAGGAGTGATTGTACTGAAGGTTCTTAACCTCCAGACTTAACAAATGAATAGAGTAATGGAATGTCAATGAGATTACTTAGTAAATGTTGTGCAAGATAGTATAAACAAAGGAATTAATAACACACGAGAAAAAGGAAGAATATATTTTAGAGCTGTTAAAAGAGCAGCAATGGGGATAAACATTTTTACTTTGAAATGTTGTCGGAAGACAGGTATGATATTTGAAATAGCTTTTCTTCCTGGAAGTACCTAAACCATACAAGTGAAAGAACTGTCGAGCCAAACGAATTCAATGCATCAATCTTGTTGACGAATGTGATAGCCTTTTTAGTGTAATAATTGCCCTGAAATCGGCTCAGTTACAAGATCTCTGTAGTCAGTTAGAGTGGGAAAAGATAAAATATCCAATTATCGCACTTACGAAAAAAAAATTATATAAACATTTATAAATGAATGAGGTTGTGGATCTCTAATCATATAAGATTTTAAAAAGGAATAAAATTACTTTATTTCGTCATGAACTTTTTAGGAAATCATCTACTTCTTTTCTGCCTCTAAGATAAATTTAGAGTTAGGAATTTTTTTTAGTTAACTACAGCACTTTCAAAGAACATAAGTGAGTTAGAAACTGTCCTATAACAAAACGCATTTCATAATGCAATTACGATAAAAGCTAACAGAGACGATTAAAAATGCTTCTTTTTCGACCTGAGAGGTGATTCCAGGCATAAATGAATTATCTTAACTCAATTCCTGCGGCGCCATTTGATAATCAATCACGAAGTGGTGCTCTGATTAGTATAATGAAGCCCATTTTTTTGTATTTTTTGGGGGGAATGGAAAAGATGGGTAGCTGGTTTAATGAAGGTAAGAGGAACGAAATACGTGGTATTTATGCGAAGAAATGGATGTATTTTATTTTAATGAAGCAGAATTATCAGAAACTATTTTTGAAAAAATGGAATACAAATAATAAACATATGATAATAGAACACATTATATAACTTTAATCTAATATTTAAAATATTTAGTGCTAATAAGGGATATTTCAAATTAATAATCTCGCTAAATATGTATCGTGAAGAGGAGGAGGGTCAGGTGCACATTAAATCTGATGTTAAAGATCACATATTCTCCTGCCAATATGGTCCTGACATATAAAGAGAGAATGCAGGCTCAGATGATTTTCACTCAGATTATGCTTGGTTCAAAATAACGTGGACAGTTTCAAATTTACTGTTGTGGTCCTTCTAAGCAGGGCATAAATATAATTAAACTAAATGAATTAAATGATAAAAATGGCCTGCCAATAATGCAATTACGGCTTCGGCTTCGAAGCTGAAGGATCTTGAGTTCGACACGAAACAGCATTAGTACTACTCTGCGTTTCCGCATGCACTTGTTAATTTTTCTGTTAGTTCGTTCTCGTGTTCTTTATGTTCTAAAATGTACAAGTGCAACTTTTTTGTAATCTTTTAATCGCCATTCTTAGGATTCGAGATCCATTTCTATGTAATTATTGTAATTTTAGGTACATTCTTAAAGGAAGATTACCTACTGCAAGGGTTCTCATGACAAGACTTCGGTATATATATATGTGTGTGTGTTGTGTGCGTGTGTGTGTGCGTTTGTGCGTGTGTGTGTGTGTGTGTGTAACACTTTGACCATGTTACCTAGTTAACAGGATAAGTAGAATAATTTTGTTTGGACTTTGGGCATGTTGTTAGAAATGCAAAAATCTCAGACGAAATCGTAAATGGCACATCTAGCTCAAAGGGGTTAGAAATGGTGGGGGTTTAAATTTTGATTTCGCTATAACTGTTTTAATACTGAAGATAGAAAAATAAATTCAAGGAGGCGCATTAGCACCTCATAAAGACGAAAAACTTTTGTATTTACAGTTTTTCGATAACTGCAATATCCTAGAAGTTAGGAGCTGAAAAGTGATTTTCAAGTCCTAATTTTTTCTTTTTCTAATATCAACAATTTATATTGCCAGATAGTAACTTAGATGTAAAGGAATCTCCCTTTGCCTTCCAGTTTACCTAGAGGATTTTTTTTTTCTTATGGTGAAATTTTTCAAATAACTGAAATAAATTCAATCATTAATAATAGATGCTAATATAAATGTTATATCGTTAAAAGATTGTAATTGCCCAATTCTCTTGAAGCAAATATATGCATATGTTTTAATATTATGATTTCAATTCTGGAGTACTCATATCAAAGCCAAATTATTTACTAACAAATTATACATTATACTGAAAGTAAAATAAGCTGCTTTTTGGTTGCCAAAGGTGGACAAGGATGAATTTTAATTGATTGATGATGATTATATTGTGATTGAATAAAAGAGAAAGGAGAAATAGATGGGTTTTTGAACGGTGAGATCATATCCAAAATCTGACAAAAATAAATAAATTTGGAATGAAGACCTTGTACAACATATTACCAGCTCAACTTTTTGTGTTTTTGAATAAAAGACAAAAATAATCTAAAAATGATATTTTCAGACTTAAATTGGTCTGAAATTAGTGGAATTACGCAAAATCGAATTTCTTATCCATTACAAACCGTTTTTTCTCTGTAATTCGTCTGTGAAATGTACACTATTTTATAATACTTTTTAAGGGAAATCAAAAAAGTAACTTTTCTTATGATGAACAGAAGATTTATACTTGATTGCAATGCTTTTTATTTTATTTTTATGAATATCTCTAGTTAGAAATCGGATTTAGAGTTAAACATATTTTTCATAACTATTGTAAAATGAAAAATTCATACTACAATAAATTATAAGAAGAATGTTGCAATTTTTATATTCTGTCCTAAACCCTTCTACAATTCTAACTAAAGTTTTAAGAAAATATTTCAGTTCTTCTTTAGTTGAAACCTATTTCTCATGAAATAAGATTCAACATTTATAAGTTTTATATGGCAACGAAAAACAATTGTGCAATTGTACTGCCATTCGAGTTCTTTTATTTGTAAATGTAAACATATACTAAGTTTGTTAATATATTTTGGAGTTCATAAATCAAGCCAATAAGATCAATTGGTCAAGATTATCCATTATTATCTCATTTTCACCATGGATATCTATTTTTTAATTAATACATTCTATAGTTCATTCTGAATTTTTAAGTTAAAGGAGTTCATTTGATATTGTCTTGCAGATAAAAAAATAATAATAAAGATACATTATTTTAAGTTTCTTGGAAACAAAATTAAACTCTCGTTCCTCCTATGAAAAAATTCTTGACTAACTAAATTATGTTCAAAGATTATGAGAAAATTAAGTGCCCACCCAAAAATACATTTCCCAAATTTAATTTCCTTAAAAGCTAACGAAGGCGATTAAAAATTCTCTTTTATTTTGAGTCTTAGAGGTAATTCCTTCAGAATAAATTATCCTAACCTAGTTTCATCAGCGAATTTTGACATTGAAACATGGTGGGTTGTTCTGATTAGGTGACAGGGGACACTTCTTATTGCGACCATCGGGGAACCAAAAGATAAGGATTCAGTCTAATAAAGGGAAGAGCTTTCGAATGAATGGAGGAAATTAGAAGAATTGGATGTATGGAACAAGAAAACTTCACTTAAAATGAGAATTATTTGTCAACGTCGGATTTTCAAGCAAGATTCTTCGTCGGATTTCTTTCTTTTCTAGATTATAGAGGGCTTGACGTATGAGCATCCTCACGGTTTAGAAATCCCGAGTGGATCACGTGTAGTGTATTAACTATATAGAAAATAATAATCAGCAGAAAAATCATTAGAGGAGAGCTCCTTGTAATTGTAGTACAAAAATGTCATGTTAAGCACTTTTGTGTGTGACCTCTGCATTGGGAAACATAGATAAGCAGAATGCTGTGACATTCCTTTAGTGACTCTTTCTTTGTTGTAGAGGGTGGCAATAATAAGAGCTTTGATTGGGTGATAATAAATGTAACAGCTTTCGATTGTAGTAGGTTATTGGGTAATTGCCCTATTAGAACGAAATGCCCGACAGCATTGTTACGATATCCTCACACTATTGTCTGGAATTCAGTATATCGATGTACATTGTGGAGATTTTAGAAAACATATTGTGCTAATAGGTTAGTAGAAATGGATGTTTGGAGCAAGAAAGCTTCACTCAAAGTGAAAGCTATTTGTGAATGTCTGATTTTAAATTGAGAAATTGAGAAGTTTTTTTCCTTTAATAGTTTTGGTTAAAGAGTAGTAGGAATATATAAATTTAACTCTTGCATCTGCTATATAGTATAGACTTCATCTTAAAGCAGATTCTACAAAACTGAGAGTGTTTTTGCCAAATTTAGCATATCATGTTTTCTTTATTCGATAAAAGAATGTTTTTAAATTCTGTATTGCCTAGATTTGAAGTAATGCTTTTCACAAATTCTGAATTTCGATTTTTTTTTAAATTTAAAAATTTATTTGAAAAATAATAGTCAGTTTAGTAGTAATTCATTTTTTATTGGGTAAAGTAATTTCTTTTTTTCCCGACAGAGGATTTAATTGTATTTTTTTTTGCATCCTACTTCATATTTAAGCCATATAATTTTTATATGCTTTGAGAGCTCATATAGGAAGGCTTGTGTGTGAAAAATTCCAATTAATTCTATGCAGTAGTTTTGGGTTGGTGCCCTTTTAAATATGGAGAGTGATAAGCAGCATTTTCGACGTACTGTTTTACTACAGAAAGGGTAAAAATGCTGTTCAAGCCAGAAAGAAATGGACCGATGTGTATGGAGAAGGTGTGTTGACAGTACGCCAGTGCCATAACTGGTTCGCTCAATTTTTTAGACGGTAAAATCTTCACCTCAAATGAGGAGGTCAAAAAGCACCACGATCCGTTTTTTGGCAGCAAAGACCAAACATTTTATGAGCGTGGAATGATGCTACTACCAGAAAGATAGCAAAAGTTGTTGGACCAGAACGGCCAATATATAATTTAATAAATTATTTGTTTATTATACGAAAACTGTCTTTCATTTCCACAAAAAAAAAAACAAAAAAAAAAAAAACCGGAAATTATTTTCCGAACAACCCAATAGTTTAAATTTCCTTTTTTTTAATGCATGTTCATATTTCTTTAAAAGATTTGTGATCCGTGAATTTTTAGACGGGATAAATTATTTTAAACCATTACTTGGGGTTAAATATGTCTTTATGTTCGAAATTTCGCAGATTCCTGGTAACATTTATTAATATTTACCAAATATATTTTAGCCAAAGATAATTTTCACCAACTATATACATATATCACCAAAGACAGTTTAAAAATAAATTTATTTTTGAATAATTTGCACTGAAAATACTTACAAATGATTTCAATTTAAGCGAGACTATTCTCGCTAGAATTGCGTTGATAGCATTGAGAAAATTCATAGTCTGCTTCTTACATACGTTGCCATTTTCATACAGAAAGAATATGAAAATACTTGTGAGATTCTATTTGTTCTGAAAGCATTCTTGTGATTATCCTCATTCATACTGATGCTTACGGTGTCATCTGCAAATTTCTTAAGCAATTTATTTGAATACTTCATTGCCTCAGTTTTCATTAGGAAAGAACCATTTGAGAGGAAGCAATAAACGATCGCTATCATTTCGAATGTTCCTTGTTAGGAGATATCATCTAGGAATGACTTCAAAGAAAGAAACATGAAGTTTATTGTTGTCAGATCTTCAGCTTAATTTAAAACTCTTATTTTTCTTTTTTTAATGAAATGGTTTATAACAAAGTCTGCAAGACTCATTAAAATAAACATGCGTTGATTTAACATGGCTCATTGCCATTCTAATGTTACTTAATGAACAAATGAAATAAATGAAGGAAATAAATTGTAAATACACACATTAAAAGATTGATAATAAAGGACGAGAGCAATGATTTTGAACTTATGGAATGTATTTATTAAAAAAGGGGGGGGGGGAATAATGAAGGTGGGATGTGTGACAAGTGAAAAATCAAGAAAGAATATCTATTGAACCAAATAATATATTAATGATATATGGTTGTTTTCAGTATATACTTTGAATTATTCTTAAGAATAATATTTTGTTTCTAATATAACATTCTACAGGATTTATTATTTTGGTTTTAATAATTAGTTTTCATTCAGTAGCAGTTTATTATGATTAAGTATGGCACAGCTGAGAAAAATTAATCTTAGATGATGGATGATCCTAAGGGGATGGTGGATTCTATTCAGCAAATTTGTGAATTTTTCACTTAGAGTAATAAACATTGTATGCGTATGTATTAAAATATAAATAAGTGAAATATATTAAAAAACCCTTTAAAATCAAATGTATTATTTTTCAGAAAATTTCAAAACTTTCTGGAGTTTTAATTTTTAATTTTTTTAATTATTTTTTCTTTATAATCCTATATAAGTTTATTTGAAAATGAACAGAAATAATTTTGTACTTTCGATTATGTTTTATTTTTTTTACTTTTTCTTATATGCAGTACAGAGAAAGAATAAAAAAAATTTCAATTTCAAAAATCTAGAGTTAGACGAATCTTCACATTTTAAAACTCCAATAGATTGAAAACCATATTTTTTTGGCATTATGCATGTTCTGTCCTTAGATATGTTATAACTAAAAAAAATTCTTAGCTAGGCGGGTGAAATTTAGTGGATAGATTTATGATCAAATGTGAAAATGTCTGTAAAATTTTAAAATATATCCGTTAACACGAAGTCTGTCTATCTGACTGCTCATTTCCAAGTAAACTCAATAACTGTGAAACACAAAGAGATATTTAAAGACAATTTGGTATACAGATTTAGCATCTGAAATATACATATTTTATCAAATTGAACCGAATCTGTCGAAGAGTTGACTGTCTGCCAGTCTGTATGTAATCGAAATAGCTCATCAAACGAACAATTTAAATAATTAAAATTCGTATGTTATCTTGTTACTGCAACTGCAGTTTCATGTCAAATTTTGGTTTCATTCGAATGGCAAAAAGATGTTCAAAATGCATGTTTGCACGGTAGATTAAAAAAAAATGTTCGATTCACTCCAAAGTTCTACATTTCGTTACCATTGTTCACTTATACCGTGTATGGCATATGCGGCCTTACGTAAACTGCACAATTTTATGTACGGGGAAGGGATTGGGGAGGGGAGTGGAATAAGTCCTTTAATAGAAAGCATGCAAGAAACTTTTGGAGAGATCTCTCATACAATTTTTTATGCGCACGCCTTGCATTTACATAAGAAATTTAAGTTTTTATAAATTGAAATTTACTTATTAATTTATAAGTGAATTCGAACCAAAAAAACGATACCCATTTTTCTTTTAATATTTGGCCGAAAAATTTGCATTATCAAATTTACGTAATTTACTCAAAAATCAAGACACTGAAAACATTTCAAAGATGCGCAAATCTGATTAGAATATCGTTTTAAGAAAAAAAATTTTTAAATATGATTCCTTTAAACTCTTCAAAATTCATTTTATTGAACAACACGCTATTTTAATTGAATATAAACTTAAAGCTTTGTGCTAAAACAATAAAAATATCGTTTCGCATTTAACCCTTTATTTAATCACTTTACCTTTCTTTTAAAAAGAGATATTCGGAAATACATATCCGATATATGGCTTTAGTAACGAATTATTCATTATCATTAACGAATCATTCATTATTCATTATCATTCATTCATTATCATTAAATATTCATTATTCATTATCATTATTCATTATCATTTATTCATTATCATTAATTATTCATTATTAATTATCATTCATTCATTATCATTAAATATTCATTATTCATTATCATTATTCATTATCATTAAATATTCCTTATTCATTATCATTATTCATTATCATTAATTATTCATTATTCATTATCATTAATTATTCATTATTCATTATCATTAATTATTCATTATCATTAATTATTCATTATCATTAATTATTCATTATTCATTATCATTCATTCATTAT
>JAPMOR010113314.1:0-11467 GCA_026543865.1 Argiope aurantia | reverse complement strand
TTGTTACGAAAGAACTAAAAAAAATTTATACTTTACCTACATTGTGCAAATTTTTTAATAAGTACTCAGAAATATCATCAATTTATTTCATAGTCTGCATGTGAAATTTGATTTCATTTCATTCGTTAGTTTCAGCTACATATGCTGCGTACAGGCAAAGAATTATATAATCAATTATATAATCATTTTTAATTATATAATCAATTACATCGTAATTAAGATCTAATGTTATGCTACATATTGAAGTACGTTAGATATGAAATCTTCCGACATGATCTATTAAGGGGTCAAATTAAAATCTTTAAATAAATTATTTGTGATGCGCATTGGAGATATATCTTGCTATATTGTGGATTGAAAATCTCTATGAATAAAATTGGATATGTACGAAACAAATCGTTATTATTACTTATAAATATCTCTACAGAGAGATATTTATACCTGCAGATAGATTTACAGAAATACATAAATAAAACAAAAACCAGAGACAAAATAAAAGGCTTAACAATATTTTAATAGAACTACAAACTGAAGAATTTTCTGAGATTAAAAAAATATATATACAAAGATAAAGGCAATAGAGATAAGCATCTTCCCTTGTTTGAGTGCAAATACATTTTGAGCCAAAATAAAGAACGTTGAATCAAGTCGGTAACGCAAGTTCTTTGGCAAACAGCCAGTTATTCAAACCTTTCTGCATTTCAAAGTGCAGTTAGTTTTCCTTTCCCTTCTTTCCTTTTTGAAATCTTGATTTGTAAATAATTCCTTAAAGTAAACACATGGCCTCTTATTGTTTTTTTTATTTATTTTCAGTAAGAAAAATTTCCTGCTGCGATTGATAAATCATAAAATTTATATTTTTATTTCTTGTAATAAATGTGAGACTATTTCATTGGTTTATGGATTTTGAAACTCAAAATATAACATTTCAAAAAGAATAATCTTAATGTATATCAGTTCGAAGAGTTTTTATTATAATTAATTATAAATTTATTTTAATAAAATTATTTAATGACTATTTGGCAAAAGTTAGTTAAATACTTTGTAGCACATAGTGTTATCCTACATTTTCGCATTTTCTGTGATCTAATAATAGTAGAGTAATTTGGAGATACAAACATATCACGGAAATTATTTAGATTAATAAAAACAAATGCATTATGAGAGACAAATAAAACTAATGCAAATGGTGGAGAAACCTCAAATACAGGTACGAAGATCTTGATAATACTTACATTTGCATTGAAATACACCAGCACATTTGGCAACATAGATGAAACGATTTTGCATTGTTTTCTATATCTTCAGTCAATATTTAATTATTATATTTATTTTATTTCCATTTTTAATTTTCTTATGGACTAAGAAAAATCAGAAAGCTTTACAAAACACTTTTCAGAAAGCTTTACTTTGAGTTCATTATGCTTTTGGGAACGAATGAGAAGGAAAGTAAGTCTATAATTTATGGAATCTATTATGAGTGGGTTGAATAATGGCCTGCAGTGCTCATTAAATAATGTGTTTTTAAAAATTAATTTATTAATTAAATTATATAAGATATAGCAAAATTTCCTAATTATTCCGGACTATTTAATTACCTCAGAAAAACATATAATTTGACTCCAGGATAAAGAAATAAATTGATTTGAAATGAATATAGTCGAAATGATAAGAAATTGCTGCCTATTGCAAATATATTTTCCTGCCGGAATATATTTTCCTGCCGGTTTCTAACAAACCCAAATTACTATTTCGGTAATGTTTTTCCACAATAATATATTTTATTTAATGAAATATCCTATATAACTATTTAATATTTTCCGTTTGTAGTAATATATGATCCTTCTTTATTCAATTTTGTCTGAAAATGTTAGGAAATAAACTTCTATAAGAAGAAATTTGTCTAGATTCCATAAGATAAGTGATGAAAGTATCTAAGACGTATACTGTATATAAATATACTGTAAATGAGTTAAGACTAGTATTAGAATATACAGGACTCGCTACAATTTGGATGGCCACTCTCTTATTCAATTCATTTCTCTAGAACATTTACGTCTATTTAAGCAACGTCTATTAAGCGTCTCGAAAGTCTATTTAAACAACATGGTATGGTAGAATCAATTTTATTTAATTCTCAGAAATAACAACAACTTAATATTATTGACGGCTTGTAATGTTACCGCTTTCCTAGATATAATATAGTTTCCAATCATGTGCCAAATCATTCCGATTGCATAAAAAATGCAGATTTTTTTTAATATTTAAAAAAAAACCCTTTGTCTAACTAAAATAAAAATATCCAAGTTTTAATTGAAAACAATACATAATCCTGTTTCTGAGAATACAAAAAATAAAACCAGTGGGAGTGGCTTCAAATATTTTCTCGAATACTCATTAATCAAGATTATTTTTTTTTTGTTTTGGTCACATTTTTTCCCAACCGATTGAAGCCAAAATTTGACTCAGAACTGCAATCACAAAATCACACACTAAATTTTATATTTGTATGTCATTCTCTTTTTAAGTAAGATGTTTACATGCTTCTGAAATTACAGATCGATATACTTCTTATTAAGTGGTTCAACACGTTGTTGGATTTGTCTCAAATGTTAATATGTGTCTACAATATATATCTTAAATCTGCGCACTGAATTTTTTTCCATTTTGTAGTTATCGTGCTAACTTATATCCAAACTGCAGTTAGAAAGACTTCTTCTCAAAAGATTCTGCTCAAAATTTGATAGAAATTTACATATTTGGTGTAAAGATCATATACTAAATTCCATCCATGTAGCTCAAAGCAATTTTGAGTTATCTTTGTCATGAACAGAATTTTCCAGAAATATATTTTTTTAACTCAAGGAGACTAAAACTTGGAGATTCATCGAAATCTCGAGTTCGAATTTTTTGACGATTACAACTCTTTTTCTGTGATTCGTATACTGTAAAATAAAAATGAATCTGAATTATTATTGTTATACCTTACAGATCCGAATAAAACTTTGGAAATTGTTTTGCAAATGGTTAATGCAGGGAACGAATGGCGCTTAGGGCAGTTTTAGCTTCGCCTTTTGTCATCATGACTGAAACAAACTGAACGAAATCTTGAAAATAACACTACAGAAAATAGAAAATAATATGTATCTTACTTTACCTTAAAAAAGGCAACTTCCTAAGGCTTCACCGGTGCGTACTATAAGTCAATATTCCGAATTACCTTCCCTGACCTTATACGTCCATTAGTTTTGAAGTGTTCCTTTTATTGAGCTAAAATATAAATTTTAAATCAGTTTATTTACTTTATTTCTATTTGTGCATAACTATACTGAAAATAATATTTCAATCTTTTTTTACAGATTATCAAAAATTTCGTCGTTTTCAGAGGGAACATGTTTGGTGAAAAATTAGATAAACTGAAATTAAAGGCATACATGTGAATATATCTATATTTTTTATGTTAACAGAGGACGGAGTTAAGGTTGACATAAGTTCATTCAGATTCCTACGGATTTATATGATCATTAGAAAACAAGAGCTCTTATATAAAAGCTCTGGTGCTTTAAATTGATTCATAACATTATATTCGTATATTTGAATTTCTTTAAATTATACTCGAACTTTAATATTTCTGAAATATTTCGGCACTTTAATCATTTTCCAGAGTTTTGATTTGTATATGTTCAGTCGATTGGGATTATAAATTAATAAATATCTCTGAAGTAAGCTTTCAATCAACATCATGGGTAATTCCTAAAAAAAAATAATATTAACGCGGTATCAGATTTCTCTATATTTTTGCTATCGATGTCTGTTTATCTATAGATATAGCTGAAGAAGCCGCAATCTATTTTAACACATTTTCAAATATCCAGGATTTTTGCTTTTCTTATATACTTTCTGATACGTCATAGATTTCTTCATCAATCTTGACATTTTTTATATGTTTTTGAAAGAGTGGAGCGAAACAATTCTCCAGGATCTTATCTATATAGCCTTTCAACTAAAGGAAGGTCAAAAATGCTAAAAAAAAACTAGAAGATAGTTATTTTTCCTTTTTTGTATTGACTAGATTCATTTTAAGAAAATTTTAAAAACTTGCTTTATGAATAATTTTTTCTTGTAAATTTTTTCAATTCTAATTTTGAATTCATATTTTCAGAGTTAAATGCCTTCATTTAATTTGACGTACTTCATGTTTGTAAAGATTCACGTTTGTGGTTGACATTTAACTCTATCCCTAACGGAAAAAATTTTTAAAACTTAGTTCATTTTTCTATTTTTTGTTCATATGGGTTTCACTATAGCGTAGTCATCTTAGTATTTATCAATCACTATTCAAGCGCGTAATTTAATTTTTAAAGTGATATTTTCTAGAATAAATGTGGCGGAGAATTTTCAAGCTTTTGTATCATCCGATGTGAAGTAATCGTCTGCTAAGATTGTGTCATTCCGGTATTTTATTATAAAATCGCTCCGACTGCCAAACATTTCATTTCGTTCGTTGCGCTGTCAAAATGCAGTCACTATGCGTTGATTTTGAATTTAAACTGTCCATTTCTTTTTAAAATATGTGAATTAACGTGTGCCATGCTGTTCTTTTAATGTATCAAGAAAACATTTCAAATGTTAGGATAGCTCATCGGTGCCCCTGCATTGAGTCGGCTGTTTTACGTTTCATAAAGAGATTCAAAACCGAAAGAACTGTAGATAAAAGAAAGCCTAAAAGTGGTCGTCTGAATTTATCTTCTAAACGTGCTGATGTTACATTGGCACGATTATGCCTTAAAATAGATTTGCAAGTTCTGATACACTTGCAAGAGAATGGAATGAGTCCACGTCTGTCATTGCCAGTCTCAGAACAGTTCGCAGGAGGCTCTGTGAAGCTGGTTACAAGGCACAAATAATTAGAAAAATCTAGTACTGATGAAATCAATGTGGAAAAACCGATTGGGGTGGGCCAAGATGCACAAAAATTGGAATATTTCGGAATGGAGACAAGTTATATTCAGTGAGGAATGTCGCTTTTCTTTAATGTCTCACAAGCCTGGCGACATTTGTGTTTGATGTCTAAGACCAATCTGTGGTCCTTAATAATCCTACCTCACATTATTTCTTTTATGCATTAATAATAGCTTCTGTAAGTCACATTTCATTTCTTCAATGATTTAAAGTACTGATTATTTAATAAAAGCTTTCTATTCATGAAATAAGAATTATTAATTTTATATTGATATAATTTTAATGGAAATAATTTTTCTTGATTTCATTAAAAAATCTGCAAAGTAATGAGATGTGTAGGATGCATTAACTAGATATAGATTATGTATCATCTTAGTTAATTTAATTCGAATTGAAGAAGTATTCATAATTTCTTAGGTTTTAATAAATAAAGTAATATTTTGCTTAGTAAATAAATCCGAGCAGCAACGATACCTCTTATTTCTTAAACTTTTAAATGATTTTTGTATACTTTAAAGAGTTTCAAATTATATTGGGAAGTAATTTTTATTGTAATGCTTAAAAAATTATATTGTATTAATTGAATTGGATTAAATTGGCACGCCTAGTAAACGAAGTAAAAGAATTAAACAAAGACAATATAGAATATTTATGTTATTCTGAAATTTATGTCTGTTATTTCCAAAAATGTTAATGATTAGTTTAATTCAATATTTACATAGGAAATGTACAGAAATTATAAAATTACTTTTTATTTTGCCAATAATCCAATCCGATCCAATCTTATTTTGTTATATAATCTCAAAGGTTTCTTTTTTATTTTCAATTTTTCTAAAAAAATTATAGGAAACATGTTTTAAAATTTGATTTAAAATCTTAAATAATCATTATTTTTTCACGCCAAGAAAGATACAATAAATCAAAAGTTTATAATAGGTTTAAAAATAGGAATATTATTTCTAAAAAAATTAAAGAAAATGTACACACGTAAATCATAAATACTTTTGAAGACCATCAAATTTTGGAAATGTTTAGGAATATTTAAAAAATAGATATCATTTTTTTAAGCACAATATATATCTTTCAGACATGCATGACAAAACTTTACTCTACTGTGTTTAGAAAAACCAACAACAAATCAGAAAATACAAACTTTACACCAGAAAAACCCAACAAACATCTTCAAAATAGTATTTTCCTTTTATCCATGTAAGTTTTCCCCAACATCTTGTCTTGCGACTTGAAAGGACATTACATGTATATCGCTGGACATGCCATTAGAATTTTCGGCATAATATCTTTGCGGAATTGTTTAACTTTCTTTTCTCTGGTGCATTCTGGTCAGGGTTACAGTTCTTATCCTTTCAAGGAGCAACGCGAAAACACACTTATCTTACAAGCCTGGAAGATGCAGAAGGATTTTAAACATAGAATGTTTCTTGGAACAAACAAAATGCATAAAACATAACAGTTGTTTTTATGTGTAAAAATAAAATGATTTACAGCAAAGCTGGAGGATCATGAAATTCTTTCACTCTGAAGAAAAGTGAAATCTTTTTCATCTTTGCTAAACTTCCGATCACAGCAATGTGTGGAAATTTGAACCTCAGCAGATTTAGAGCGCACTGAGCCAGTTACACGATAAAACTAAATCTCAAATTTCCAATAAAAATATTATTGCATGCTTAATTTCTCTAGAAGAAAATATATTCATAAAAGTTAAGCAATATTTCAACTTTGGTTTCAGATAAAAAATATAGAATATACAGCTGAACTGAAAGACTCGTTTTATCTCATTCGTCTATCACAATTTTAGAGCTAATTGTAAAATAAGTTATCCTTTAAAATATTTAGGCTTTTTATCTTATGTTGATTAATAATAAATAGTGTTGAACATTTTTTTAAAACTTTTTACATTGCAGAAGGATTGCTTTTGTGAATATTATTTTCAAAATAATAATTTTTTTGAATTGCATGAAAGCTTTTTCCAATAAATTATAAATTAATTTTTAATCAGTGTTAATCAATTAAATCACTAATAAGAGTATTCCCATTGTTCGTGGTGACTATAGAATACTGGAAAAAGGAATTTAATCTTCCGATCACAGTAACGTATTGATTAGAAAATGCTATATTCCAAATAATGAGAGATTACTATATATTGCCTCAGAATGCCTTTTAGTGCTTGCGCTGCATAGAACTGGCTTCAAAAAATATCTTCTGTTTCATGAAGAATAATAAATAAATTATCATACTTATTAATACTTTTAGTTCAGAGTGACTTATAACCAATTATATTCTCATTTTACAGAAAGATTGTTTGTTAATAAAAATAGAAATGACTAAATTTTACGATTAAGAGCAAGAATCTTTGCAGCACAGATAAAAATTTGAATTAGAATTAGTCTTTGAATTGGAAAGTTCGATATGTTATCCATGTGATTTTTCTTTAACATTGCTGATTGGTCATTCAGATTTTTTTTTAAATTTAATTAACAAATTTGTATTCTTCAAACGTGTCACATCTTGTATGCAACTGTTAACAGCATTCAATCCTACAGACATACAAATTATAAGTTTTATTTTGGCATCTTCAACATTATTGGTCAAAATATGAAATATTTTTTGAAACATCAGAAAAGAGCGACTCGAAACAAGTCGCCTGGCAACCCCTTGGATTCCATTGGATGTTGAGTTACCATATCAAAGTTATCATGTGCATATCCTTATAATCTTTCAAATGTGCATATCCTTTTATTAGTCTAAAACTTTCCTGTTTTTCTTAATTAATTTGCTATCGTATTTGACACCAAACAATTTCTTAATATTATTAGAAATAAAATTTCATTTCAGAAAATTATATGTATGCATCTCACCTTATTTTTTTTAATATCACTTTATTTAAAATGAAAAAAGGATTAATTGTTAAAAAAATTATTAGAAGTAAAAGAGAACAGAATCCATTTATTTAGGAAACAGTATAACAATTAAAATTTAGATTCATTCTGCACATTCATATATTAGAAATATATATACGTTTCCTTTGTTTGTATAGAATTGCTGTAGAATGTGAGCATCCATAGGCTTTTGAGAACTGATGACCAAAATTACAAAAGGTCATTGTTTTCTGAAGGCAGTTATAACTTATGTGCACAAATCTTTTAAAATAGAACAACAGAATAACAGGAAAATATATTTATATTTATTCAAGCGATTAAATATTTGTAACTGATGAAAGCAGTTTCTATTTTAAATATCTAATTTAAGTACTTTTTTTTCGAAGGCCTCATCAGCGTGCTATATAGTTATTGCCCTTAATTGCTTCTTGTGCTGAAAATCATGACTGGCTTATATATATATATATATATATATGTATATATATATATATATATATATAACTGTATAACAAATTTACATCAATATTCAAAATGCTTGTTAGATCCCAGTAAATTTTGAAATACATTCTTAATATTTCGTGTAAACTAATAAAAGAGTTTGACTAAGAGGTTCTATCCGATATTTCTACAATGCACTAATTTGCCTTTTCTATTAATACATTTCAACTTTATTATCCTTATAAAAGATAGAAATCAATTTCATACACCTTCTTATATCTGTAGAAAATTAAAATATGTTTCAAACATTTTTGACAAGAAACGAATATATTTGTCAAATTTATCTTCTTCAAATGCAACCATAGCTAATTTTATCTACATAATATATAAATTAGGAAATTCGAACTATTTAACTAAAGCTTTTACTGCTTGATCACAGAAATTATTAAACTTCTTTCACTTGGGAATTACAGAAAAAGGAAATCTTCTTTACATTAAATGAAGGAGCTAGAAAATGGTTAAACGCAAATCACGTAGTCTGGATATAATCCAAAGAGATTGACTATTTCGTAAGCAATTAGTAAAGGCATTGAAGGAACTCCGAACACTTATTATTTAACTGGTTAAAAGACAGCTTTTGCTGTTAGAAACGTTATTGATTAAACGATTTTAGTGAAAACTATTAGGTTTACATAAATAGATCAGACAGCGACCTTGTATAGGCATAGCGCGCCTTCCCCTTGATCTGGGCGTTCCGCGTTCGAGTCCGGATGGAGTATGGTTGTTCTCTACCTTGTGTTCTATCTGTCGTGAGGTGTGTGAAAGAACCTTCCAGTAAAAAGGAGTTGCCGAAGCCAATGTGTGTGTCATCCTCATATAAGCTAGTCCGAAGTCTAGAAGCAGATGCCATGTAGAAGTCCGACTTCCGCCCTAGGATGCTCAGAGGCCTTGGTCCTCAAAGGCTACTGCCCACTCGACTTAAATTGATGACAGTTCGTATACGGCTTGTAAAGTGACATAAGTAACAACAACAGCAAATAAATTTTTAAAAGTAGTAAAAAAGAAACGCTTTTTGGAACTTAATTCCGGAAGAATGTAGAAACAAATCACATGGAATGTATTTTAAGTTAAAAATTGCCTATTCTTTCACTACAAAATAGAACACTTTTAATCTTTCAGTATTTGAATGCAATTTTCCAGTTTATTCTCTTAAAAATGTGTATCCTATTCTGAAAGAGCACCATCAGAGGTTCCTAAAATAAAAGAAGTTTTTAAGGCATTATATAAGAAAATTTCAAAGACATAAAATATTTTCGGTGAAATCGAAGGTATCTACCTTTTTGCATTTCTTTATGATCATACATTTGCATTTCTTAATTATATGTATTATATTATCGTTATGGATGCAATTCAACTGTGGCTAGTTATGTTCCTTGAAATATTTACACACTTCAATTATGTTACGTAATTCCACTGTGATTTATATTTCAATGTTGAATATTTGGATAAAGAAATTATTAAAATTTTGGCACAAATGATTTATTAGAAATTAAAAGAAATTGATAACTATGACGGTGACGTAGCAAAATGGTCATTTGTAAAATATGTGTTGCAGATGTGTTAAATCATGGTTTTCTCTTCTAAGAAATAAGAAAATTATTAATAATAATTAAAAGATTTTAAAAAAAGAAAGTCAGAATTCTTTATAATATAAGCAGAAACAAATTAAATTAATACAATCAGGTAAAATGCCATTAATTTATTTCTCTAAACGCTAGTTTGTTTCTCTTCATAATCTCCTTTAAGGTAGTTAACAATAATATTTATAAATAAAGCAAAAGAATCTGAGACAGCTTATAATTGTATTTGTATAATAAATTTTAAAAGTTATCAGTGGCAATCAGAAAACGCCTTTCTAGTATGTAGAAAAAACCAAACTATTCTCGATCAAAAGAATGCTTTAAGGGAGAAAAAAAACATTTGATTGAAGTAGAACGTAGATCTATAAAGGATCGATGTTTCTCCCGCAATTCGCATTTATCAAGCATTCTTTGTTACTTTGTTTTAGATAAAATGTGTATAAAAAATGCTGTATTTTGTTTTATATAAAATAAAACAAAATATGCGATTATTCTCTACGTTAGCATTCTTTGTTACTTTGTTATAGATAAAATTTGTATACAAATCGTTATATATATTTTTAGATAAAAGAAAACAAAATACATGATAATACTCTATATTACTTTTAGTAATGTTTACCAAAATAAAAGACAGTGGTTAGGGGATCATCAACCTTTATTCACTGCTCAAGATCTTACAAAATCGTGCACAACACAATGATATTTGCCATTAAATCTTCACTAAATACATTTCCTCTGACGATAAACTGTACCTGTTTGTACGAAACAAAAATGTTCTCTAAGTGTACGGAAAATTTAAATCTCACTTAATGCCAATTTTAATTGAATCGGAAGTGCGCCTCAATTTCGTCAATTTGAAACAGGCATTCAGAAAAGAAAAAAATTGGTAAGCAGTTATTTAGATTTTGATAGCTTAAATGAAATGAAACGGATTCGGGTATCGAAACGAAAGAGTTTTCGGAGAATTCTTTTTTATTTTATTTCGAAGAAAAGTTTATTTCGACGAACGTTATATCTGCAAAAGTTAGAAGAAATTTTTCCCTTTTTCTTTTTTTGTCAATAGTATATTATTTGGCTGTATTTAAATAATCTGCAATCCAATAGTTACCCGCTTTTCTCCAAACTGATGTCAATTATAAATTTCATTTATGACTATCGAAACATAAGGGAAAAAAATGTAAAAATGTGTAAAAGTAAAAGAATATGTTTTTGTCTTTCTTCTTTTATTATTTAAAATGTTTAAAAAGATTATATGAATGATAAGGTTATGGCAAGAATGTATATGTGATTTGAAAACTAAATTGATGAAAATAGTGATGGTTATTTAATCAGAATAGATGTCAGATGTATTAAAATAAATAGATTTGAAAAATGACAAGAAAGTGCATAAGAGGTGTTAGTAATTTTTAATACATTAATTCCTTCAAAAGTCGTAAGATTTGGGTTTTGCTCTAATAAATGGCATCTGAGTATAATACGACAGAAGTAATATATCTTTCATTCTAAAATTGTAATATGGTCATTTGCTGA
>JAPMOR010113295.1:847138-882672 GCA_026543865.1 Argiope aurantia | reverse complement strand
GTCAATATTAAAAAGATAGCTGCATTTTATGACTGTAGTGGATCGGAACTCTTCAAGGGCGTACTTTTCTTAAAGTATGCGCCAACGTTTCAGCAACATATGCCCAGAGCCGGCCTTCTCTATGAAGGGGTCCAGATCCAAGAAGCCATTTGGGGCCCTAATTGTTTTGTGAAGTAAAAAAAAAAATACAAATACGAACACATATTATTAATTCATGTCTATTTAATGTGGGATTTTGTTTTTGCTAATATATCAATTACTTCAGAAAAATTATAATTTTTTGCAATTTCTTTTTCGATGCTTAATATAGCAAGCGCATTTAAGTGTTCTGAACACATGCTTGACCGAAGATAATTCTTTATTAATTTTAATTTACTGAAAGAGCTCTCGGTATTTGCTATATGGCAACGTAAAGAAAAGCTTTGACACAGTTAATACATATAGAAATAACTCATTATAATTATTATTTAGTGTGTATTGCAATATGCCTTGTGCGTTATTTACATCTCTTTCATTCAAAATCAAATACCGTAGCAAACAAATTTCCTGGATTAGGTTTTCATCTACATCTTTGTTATAAAACTTTACTAAGTTTTTGGAAGATTTCTCTAATTCATATTTTTCTAAAATATTTATATCAGTGACTAATTTGAAATCAGAAATAATATTTGGTATACTTTTAAATCTATCTTCTATTTGTACAATAATACTATCAATTACAGTGTTAAAAAATAATACCCAAATTCCTCTACTGGGTTTTTTATAACTTCGTCTTCTGCTAATTCGGAATATAATCTTTTCCTTTTTCGAATTTGTTATACAGGAAAATGTTCTGAAATGTTCAAATTATGTTTTATACTTTTGCTTTGTCTAAAAATGTGTTAAATTTTGTTTTAAATTTTGGATTTCAGTTTTAATTTTATTGACTAAATTGAATGCCGAATCAAGAACAATTGTTTTTGTTTGAAATAGTTTATTGATAGTGTTAATTTTGGACAATATTGCACACCATATTATTTAAACATAAAATAAATGCCGTTTCCTTACTTATATTAACTTTATTTGTTTTATCAATAGTAGAACATAAATTTAATCATTTTAATAATTCTTTCTATGCAATAAATGAATTAATATGACAACTAGAGCTTTCATGATCTTGGATTACATTTGATAGCTTTTTCCAGTTATTATAGCCACCTATTAATCGTGTAGATTAGTCATTTCCTCTTCTTTTGGAAAACAGTATACAACAAAAACCAAATACGGAGTCTTGCGTCTTTGAATAAATTAACCAGATGCGAAGTTGAGCTTCACCATTTGGCATTTTTAAAAAATAGTATGTAGTGGAAAACGATCTACCTTCAGCATTTTTAGCAAAAACTCCTTTGTGTTGCACAGGTCCGATTATAACACAAAACATTCGATCAGTTTTAATACTTGGCCATAAACCAGGATCATTTATACTCTCTTGATCATATTTGTGAATGTCATTTTCGTCATTATTTTCTGATTCGGTCACATTTGTGCAAACACACGATTCTTCAACAAATTTTACCGTTTCAACATTTTCATTGCTAGACTGTGCACTTTGCGCTGAACTTTCCTCCCCAGTTGAAGTTTGAATTGTAATTTCTGAAGTTGAAGCAATTTCTTTGTCAGAATTACTTCGTAACCAAGAAAACGGATCTACTTATGACTTCTTGAAATTTAGCTTTTCTTCTTTTTTCTTTTCTGATAATTTTCTTTTTTGACACCCAGAGGGATATTTCCTTGGCTTGCACATGGTTATATCTAACAGTATTAAGCAGTTTTTAGAATTAATTATCAAATTATTATATACTATATTATAAGCTATTACCTAATAGGTGAGGAAAGTGATTGCAAATCTACTTACCTTATATTAACAATACTTTGCACACTTGCACAAGACTATAATATATACTATAAACTTCGAATATATCCAAATTCGCCGACTGCTACATTTAAAATTCTTCCTTCATTCTTTTCATTCCGTTCATGGCCGGTGAAGCAGTAATGCAATGTGCATTGCTAGGAGTTGATTGTTCAATTTATCTTCGTTTTACTTTTTGTTTGAGCAACTTAATATAAACAAACAAACATACATGCTTGCACGCATAAGGAATATTACCTTAGATGCAGAAAAAAGTATATAGCTGATTATTTACAAGTCCATTTGAACCCAGCCTCATTCTGGCCGCCTCTAAAGCACAAAAGTCGCGTCGCTCTGTCTTAACATATCTGAAAGGGATTTCTTTATTCATAAATCAACTCCCCCCTTCCTTTTTTTATAGGTATCACTGCGATCATTGCCTAATAACGGCGTCAGTCAACGCCCAGCCACCCATGTGGAAACAAATTTGTATACTTTCAGTACATGTAAACGCTATTATTGTTCAAAATAATATTTTAATTCTTAATCACGGTGCCCCCCTCAGTCGTGGGGCCCGGGTGCTTATCCCCCCCCCCCAGATGGCCGGCCCCGCATATGCCCTAAAGAAGAGAAAAAAAAAGAAGCAATTCTTTTTTATGCCAGCACGAATGAGCTGTGAAAATGAGAAATGGCCTATAAAATTGTTGATTAAAATAGGTAAGAATCCTTTTGTTTTAAATTTGAAGGTGAATATTTTGAAGCTATTCGAATGATAGTACGACAATCTTCTGGTAACCATTATCACCTTATCATAAAGCTCAATCGTAGGCAAATGTTTGATTTTGTTCTGTCGAGAAATGAATGATTAAACGTTTCACAATTTAACTTTTTTTCGCCTTTCACCAAAAGAAGTAATTTGTATTTTGTCTGACGCATGACGCTCTTTAATAATTTTTGTGCTAGTAAGAGTAATTTAAAATCAGTATTTGCCAAGATGAAATTTTCCCTTTTGGTGCACTAATGAGTGGTAAATGTAACTGTCGTCTGATTGCAGGAACACACAACGTTAAATTTTTTTAAAAAAAAATAATTATTTGCTTAGTTTTAGCCCTATTTTTCATTTGGGATTTTTTTAGTTAACCTATATTTATTTTATTGTCAATTTATCTCTAGTCTATGTCATCTGAAAATTTCAACGTTCAGAGATATGTCCCAAAATAGCCATTGCGCATCATTATAACTGGCTATTATTCTAATGATAAATCTGATAAGATTTCAGCAGATTTTTAAAATTTTTAGGACTTTTCAGGAAGTAATTATATTGTTACGAAATAAGTAGTTCCACTAAACTCGAACAGATCTGCTTCTAGAGGTGTATGGTGACACAGGTCAACAGATCTCAATTACAAATAACGTTTATTAACACGGAGATACGCATATATAGACGGCAAAACACAGCCGAGACATACACAAGCAATACACAATAGTGCTTGCAACAAATAGCAGCTCGCAAGTTGTAATCGGTATTAAGCAACCACAACAACACACAAAACGGCTAAAAGGAACTCAGCAGGAAGAGGGAGATTCAAGTAACTATTCACTGTCTCTCCAAACGCTTGCTATTCTTCATTGTCTCCTCTCTTTAACTGTACTGAACTGTCGACTCATTAAGACTCGATGCTGCTTCATATTTGTCTCTAAAACTTGGAGCACGGTACCAATTTTCAATCCACTCAACGCTTGCGCTTCGCTGGACATATCCGACTAAACTTCATTGACTCACTGTATAGACAGACGTACTTTTATAGCTTCCGGAGCAAGACAGAGAAGGCACTCGAACAATCATCTATAACAATCAACAATTATGTCTATTGATTGCAATCCTATCACCGAAATTCATAAAAATTCCAATATTGTCGCCAACGTTGCCAAATTTGTCGTCAAGCTCGGGAGTCATTGATCAGTCAACCAATCAGCCTCCAATAGAGCTGTACGCAAAACTATCTTTCCTACTATAATATTAACTGTGCTGGGAAGCAACATTACAGATTCGTAACTATATTATTAATTGTTACAATGGATTAAATGCTCATTAAATTTGGTTGGAGAATCAGATATATTCTTAATTGAATATATGACCACAATTACCCAAAATTATTAAATATTAACTCAGCAGTCTAAACACCTTCAACCCATTTATATTGATAACAAGTTCAGGAAATAAGTTAGAATAACCTGTCTAATGCTTCTGAATTTAATTCACGATTTCTAATAAATTTAATTCGGGGTTATCGTGCACAGAATATCTCACCTAACTTCCCAGAAATGAGATGCAGCTGAAGTCTAGACTCGCAGACAATTATCGCCTCGTATCAGTGTTGTTTCAAATGGGAGATATATTTATATACCTATTGACTTCTAGCTGCTCTGTTTAAATGGGATCGTTTTCCGTTCTTGTCCAAGCAGTTTAAATCAAACCGTTACAGCGTGTGATTTTAATGAAACTACGTAAATTAGAGGATTAGAGTACGTGCTAATTCGTCATACTCTGTAGGTATCAGATTGTGGGAATATTGACAAGAGATTCTGCAGAATTACTTTGTTTGAAATTTGGCGATACATTGTAACCTATTTCATTATTATAAAATGGATATTTTACTTGGAATATGTTTGGGGAAATTGTTCATAATTATTATTTTTAATGCAACAAAGTCATATGGTTCAAAATTATTACTCCTGGCTTTTATTTATTGGCAAGTACATAATTTTTGAATTCATTAGTTACTTTAAAAAAATGCGATTTATGATTTCTCTGAGGAAATAATTAGCTTATAACTGCATCATGTTATGAAAAGTTTGGATTTAGATTTACTTTAAGCTCTGAATCTGATTTGATTTGATTTAGTTTAGTTTCTTTGGCTCAAAAACCATTTTTCATTATGCTGCGCCAAACGTATGGTATAAATTGAAACCAAGTTTATAAACTCATATAAAATCTTATTATTTGTCATGACTTGTCAATGTTTATGTAAACGGTAAAAAAAGCAGTACGAAAACCTTAAAATTGAACCATTTTTAATTAGGTAATGGTAAAAACCGATCATTTTTAAGAAAGTAAAAAAACTTGGATGATTAACTTTATGAAGAATGTCTTTCAAAATGGCAGAGGAAGACAAGAAACGGATGCGTTGTGAAATGAATTGTGGGCAATCAATTAGAATATATTGAATTGACAATCCTGTACACTGAGGGGCGGGTTCTCCCAGCAACAAATGCCTGTGCGTGAGTCGAGTGTGGCTTATCTTAATCGAGTGAGAGTAGTATCATGCTTGCTATTGGATAAGTTGGGCCAGTGATCAATAATGTGTTTAATTGAATGGAGCTTATTTGTATTCTTGAGATCCCATTCACTTTGCCATTTTGAGAGGAGGTTGATTTTAACATATTTTTTATATCACTGAAAGGGACAGGGACAGGACAGTTTAAAATAGTAGTGCAGATTTTGCCAAATTGTCAACCAGTTCTTCGCCAGCCATCCCGACATGAGAGGGAACCCAGCAAAGGAGAATAGAGAATCCTTGACATGTAAGATGTTCGTGTAGTTCGAGAATATTAAAGGCCAAAGGGTTACTTAAATGATGTAGCAATGTCAGTGACTCAAGGGCACTTAATGAAACTGAATATATGATTATAATTATCAGAAGAACTATCAGAAAGTAGAGATAAAGTGTGTAAAATAGCAGTGGTCTTGGCAGTAAAAACAGAGCATGATGGGTGAAGATGGAATAGGAGAATGGAATTGATAAAAACACATTCAAATGAAATATTAGAAGAGCATTTTGAACTGTGTGTAAAAAATGAGAATAAAATTCATATATTCTTCCCCATGATGAGCAAAAAGTTGTTGGTAAGCTGTAGAAGTCGTATTAGATTTATCAAAAGTTTTGAATGGATTTAGATACGTTATACCATGCGATTTTCGTGGGATGAGATTATGTTTTAAATCGACATAACATGAATATTGGTCATACCGAAGCCATTGAGAATGTTTGTAGCTCTTGAGAAAAATGAAGGAATGATTGTTGGAATGGCATTTTGCAAGCGATATATGAAACGACTTTGAAGTTAAATAATGGATGTGATGGAAGAGATGAAATTTTAAAATAGTAATGAAGGGTTAACATTTTCCTTCTGTGATCTAGAGACGACTCACAAAACTCAACATACAAGTTTTCGACAGAAGTGCGAAAGGCCCCACTGCAAAGCCTGAGAGCAGAATTATGAACAGGATCCAATCTTTTTAGCACACTTTGTCTTGCGAAACCACACATCCATAATAGACTTTAGATAGTATGGCTGCTCTGTAGACTCGAAGTAATGATGTTCTGAAAGCCCCCCCCCCAAGGCATATTTGAAAGGACTTTCAAGATGTTCAAAGCTCTTTCCTTACGGAAATGTAAAGTATGAGGGCGGAAAGTAAGTTTTTTTTTTAATCAAAAATCAGTCCTAGTAATTTAATCGCATTTACAATACTAATGGTTTGCCCGTCAATCTTAATCTCAGGATCCGGATGAAATCGTCGCTTGCGACAAAAATGCACACATATGGTTTCAGCCGTAGAAAAATTAAATCCGTTTAAATTGGACCATTTTTGTATCTTATTTACTGATAATTGCAGTTGTCTTTCAATAAAACTCATATTATCCCCTGTACAAGAAATGTGCAAGTCGCCAGCATAAAGGAAACCTTTCACAGAAGTTGGAAAATGCTTTATCGTTTATTTTTAAAGCAAAGAGTGTTACGCTGAGAACACTGCCCTGAGGTACGCCTTCCTCTTGAATAAAATAGTCGGATAACTGATCTCCAATTCTGACTCTAAATTTTATAAGTTCAAAAAATTTTTGTATGAAAAGGGGCAGGTTGTCTCGTAGATTACAATTATACAGATCGCGAAGAATGTCAAATCGCCAAGCGCGATCATAGGCTTTTTCAATATCGAAGAAGATAGATACTGTGTGGTGTCTACGAATAAAAGAATTGCGTATTTCAGTCTCCAAAGCAAGCAAATTATCAGTCGTGGAGCGTCCCTGTCTTAGCCCGCTTTGAAAGGGACTATATTGGTTTCCAAATAATAAATTTGACTCTTATTAACCCTTTTTTCAAGGAGTTTATAAAGGCATCTAGTGAGAGCAATGGGTCGGTAGTTGCAAGAGTTTGACGGTTCTTTTCCTGGTTTGAGAATTGGTACTATAATAGCATGTTGCCATGAGGATGAGAAAGAGTGTTCATTCAAAATTCTGTTATAACGCAATAATAAATTGTACAAAGATGTATTAGAAAGATGTTTTATAATAAGCTAACGTATGTTGTTAGGACCTGAAGATGTTTTTTTTATTTGAGAAAGACAATGTTTTAGTTCGAATAAAGTGAAATTTTTGTTATACGGGACTTATGAAGAAGCGTTAAAATTAAGTTTTTGCTTTTCTACTGCACTTTTGTGGTGTGAAAAAGGAGTAAAATAATTACTGCTATTTGAGATATGAGCTAATACAGATGCAATACAGTTAGCGATATCTTGTAGAGATATAACTGGTTGTCCATTATTGTACAATATTCTGAATATTCTGATATTTGAATATGTCACATGTTTTTGCACTCTTTCCCGTAATTTTTTACTGGATATAGGGGAGTGTATATTGCTTATATATCGTTCCCATGATTCTCGTTTACTGCGCCGTTGTATACTTCTTGAATTAGCCTTAGCTTGCTTATAACTGACCAAATTTGAACTTGTTGGACTGCGTCGAAAAAGGTCCCAAGCTTTCCGTTGTCTCTTGTATGCTTTTCGACAATCATCATTCCATCAAACTTTCCTATGTATTCTGAAATTATTTGAGATTTTAGGTATTGATTAATCGGATGCGGCAATTAAGATATTTTTAACTGCAGTGTCCATACTATTATTAATTACTATTTATTTTTTTATGTTTGCCATAGATTGAAATTTAAACCAATTTACTGCTTTAAAATTATATCTTGATGTGTGACTGGCAGATGGGGTTTGTCGTCTGCTATCAGATATAATCAAAGGAAAATGATCGCTATTGTGTAGGTACTTGTCAACTTGTAAGGAAAAATAGGGCATGAGGAGTGGACTGCATATAGCAAGATAAACAGAGTGATAACGCTCTGGTCTGTTCATGAAAATAAGTGCAATGATATTTATTTAATAAACAGAGTTTGAAATCATTTAAAATCTTTTCAATTTGTAAGCCTCGGGTATTAAAATCTTCATTACCCCAGAGTGGACTGTAACCATCCTCCGGAGGCTCTATTTCCCATTATTTCCATTTTGTGTACAATATTATAATGCTTTAGTGAAATTGTATCTCCTGGGTTTAGGTACGTTTCTTGAAGTGAAATGATGGAAGGTTGATATGCGTTAATAATATCTTTTAGATCTGCAATCTTATTTTTAACGCCGTGGCAGTTCCAAGAGATCAGGTTTGCCATAAGGAAGATGGGAAAAAAGCCTCTGCTCAGAACCTTTTCGGAGAAGATAGTGAAACACCTGTCTTACTAGCTGAAGTCAAAATGTCATCTGATGGATGGGTATTCATCAGAGTTTCAGCTTTTTGTCCGTCTATAGTTTTTTTCAAGTTTTTAAAAAAATTGTCTTTAGTTATAGGACGATTTGTCAAATCTTTCTTTTTCTTTGAGGCAGCCAAACAAGCTTTTTTTACTGCTTTCTTTTTTTCCCTTTAAATGTTCAGGTTTCTTAGAATTTGAAGAGTTTTGGTTGTTTGTTGCTTTAATGGTCTGGATTTGATTTGAACTTTCGGGTTTTTGTTTCAACGAAGTAGTAATAGTGGAAGAAGTATTTGCAGAAATTGGTGGTTCTTTTGCCCGTTCTGAAGAATTAGCAGGTATTGTTGATAAAATCGTTCTAGAAAACATGTTAGATTCGGCCTTAGTGGAATGAATCTGTAATATGGCCACAGTGTGAATGTTGCTTTACAGCAGATGAATATAATAATCCTGGTTTGGGATTGGATTGCGGTCAGTCATTAATTTCTTGGCTTCAGCAAAGGAAATATTTCGACGTATCTTTGTTGAAAGGATTTGTTTTTCGAGACCCATTGAGGACAAGATCTCGAATACGCTGGATCATTCTCCACGGCAATTTATGCATTTGAAATCATCAGAAATACAGGCAGAAGAGTCGTGACCAAAAACATAACACTTAGCGCAGATTTTCGACCCTCTGCAAGCCTGCTGTGAATGGCCAAATTTTTGGCATTTATAACATCTGACCGGATGTGGAATATATGGTTTTACTGGGCATCTTAAGTAACCTGCTTTGATAAATTTTGGTAGATCAGTAGTTGAAACGTTAAGACAACATGCTGCGTAGGAATTAGATGACCATCCCGTTTGATGTAAATACGGCGTGCTGCACAAACTTTTTGTTGAGACAATTTTTGAACAAGTTCTGATTCAATGTGCTTTTTGAGACCACACTCAGAAATAACTCCGCGAGAAAAATTTAAATTTCTGTGCACAGAAACGTTAACTTTAATGTTTCCTAATGTAGTAAGTTTATTTAAATTTATTGCTTGTGATAAGTTCGATGCTTCTATTAATAAGTCTCCAGATTTCAATTTTTTAACATTTTTCCCTTCTCTAATATGTGACTGAATAAGCTTATGAACAAGAAATGGCGAAATTTCGTGAAATGTTTCAACAGTAGACATGATAAAATTTTTTGAATCAGCAGTAACAACGGTGAGATTAGCAGAGCCCATGTAAAATGAATAAGAATTCGGGTTCCAACGGCACCGCCCACCATGGAGCCCTACAAGGGAAGGCAATTACCGGCTCTGGGTATTTCCAGCCTCGGCATCCATCCTAGTGCTGGCCGGAACTTATACGCTAAGGGCCGCTTCTGGGAACGTTGACCACTATTAACGCCAAGCCCCAGAAGTTGATCACTTTCGCTTGATCCCCTAAAGCAAACCAGTCAAATGTCTGGGATACCGGGGACCGATACATCGGGGACCAAAATGTACCACCCGTCTGATGGGTCGCCACGCATGGCAAACACGTAGAGTTTTTGATTATCCATGAGAAGCAAGAAGCAAATAGAGCGGCGTCAGCTTCTCATGGTAACCTCCCTCGCTTACCATCGAGGGATGGAAGGATGAAGCAAACAGAAGGGGCAGGGGGAGTAAATTTAAAGAGACAAGGGGATAAAGAAGAGAAAAGGGATAAGGGAGAGTAAGAAGAGAGAAGAAAAAGTAAAGATCTCTGGAAACCTCGGGATGAGAAGGTGAGCCCCTGAGGGGTTAAGCTGCGAATCATTTTTAGTTTTTATTATATCTCCAACCGAATACTGTTCAGCTTTAAACTGAATTATGCACAGTTTAATGATTATTCCTTTCGATAGCATCTTCTGGATTGTCTTTTTCCCATGTGTACATTTTTTTTTTTTTTTTGCAAAATAGAACTTCTTATCTATGAAATGTGCTTACATTGTAATTTGTCATATCAAATGGTTTAGAGACAAGACTGTCAAAAGCAAGTTTGACAAAATTTTTACCTTGCTTCTTTTGTTTAGATGAATCTTTAATGATTGATAAAGATGAATTCTGGTTAGATGTCATTTTATCAGCTTGATATTTTCCCTCAGGTATACAACACTGATACGAAAGAGTATCAGTTTTTGAATTCGATTGATAATCTTCTTGATCTCATCCATTTTTCCTCTAATGATATTATAGTAAACTGATATAAAGAATAAGGCTGATATAATCTATTTCGCCTTCTTGCCTCGACGCCATCATTCCTATGACCATGCGGGATACTCTTTTTTAATTATATGCTTTTCATCTTCAGCCATTACTGACATTTATTTATTCCTATGTAAAGGTGTATTTACCAACGCCTTTTAAAAATCGCTGCCTTGTACAACGCTAAATGTAACAAGAAAGCCCTTCATTTCCTCTTCTCGCCTATCTGTCAAGGCCAAAGCCAACGGCACATAGTCTCCAAAGAAGTGAAATCGCAATTTGTAATCCACATCAATCTGCATATATCGCCAATGTTAATAAATTTTGATACTGATGATTCTGAAAATGCGTAGACTAATTTACTTTTTCGCTAATTATGATGCCTGCGTACTTTTTTTTTCTTTTTTATTATTTGCTTTTCCCATTTCATTGTAGATCTTATTGGTTTAATGATGAGTAGATATGAGAAATTTTCAGCAGAGACTACTAAACTATATTGATCGGACCCATTCTTGAGTATCGGAATGGTTTACTAAGCTTTAGTTTTGAAGTATTTTTTTTCTTTCTTTGTTGGGGTTTTGGATTAGTTTATCAATAAGACAATAACTGAGGATTTAGATTTTAAGATAAAGAAATTTTATAGACTTTAAGGTGTTATGAAATAAATTGAGAAAAATTAAATAAATGAAATAAATTTTAAAAAAAGCACGAAATTTGCAATTTTTTTTCTTTAAAATGCATAAGTGTTAAATGCAAGTTTAACAGTCTGTCCTGTAGAGCGCCAATACACACAAATGCATACACACACACAGTGATAGAGAGGAATTCAGTAATTATATTCTGAACATAATATAGTTCAAGGTTTAATTTACGCGTTCTTTTTTTATTTAATATCTCTGAACAAAATGGAAGACAACAGTGTTGTATGAATGTAAATATAAGATGTTAAGTTTTGCTATAACATACAGAATAGAAAAATTAAAGAATTTATTAATGCACAAAAGCTCAATTTTTTATCTAAAGAGTCGTCGGAATTCTAATGGAAGCTACAAAATTGGGATTCTCAAAAAGAACGGAATATCAATATAAATTGGTACTCATTCATAGATGTTGAATAGGCATTTGAACTAAAATTTTTTTATTGTTAACTTTTAAAAAATAGTTCCTTAAAAAATGTATTTCTACATCTCATTTTGTAATAAGAGTTAAGAATAAAAGTTTTTATATAAATAATATATAGAAGTAATTTTATCAAATCTTGTAAAAGTCCAATTTAATAGTTTGCTAAACTATTTGTAGCAAGTAAAAGTTCCATATTAGTGGGTACAACAGCATAATATATCGTGCGAAATATTTCATGGTAGAAGATTGATTACATTACATCCCCTTTAATTAGTTTCATAAATATTCACCGCCATTGAAGTGTCATTTTGTAATATAATTCATTAATTAACTTTAGCCCTAGAATACTGTTCATGATAAAAGTTGCTTGTTTCGTAAATGCATTATAGCATAATTCATATGTGTCTGCATTAACATGAAAGGCATCTGACTAATAAAGCTAAAATATTCCTTAATATTCTAGAACATGGAAATGGCTGAATCCACAAAGTAAGTTTTACAATTTATATTTAATGATTGGAATATTCATTATATGGAGTTATTAATGCTTGAGTGAATTTGAGAATTTTAGGGTAAAAAGTTTGTCTAGTAGATTTCTGATATTTATGACCAGAATTATGTTATTTGAAACGTTAGCTTATGTAAAAGGATTTACCGGAAGCTGTGATTTAATATGACTCGAGCATTGTATATAGATTTATTAAGGTAATTTTGGCTGAGATTTGTGTTTGCATGTTGTTTCATTGTGTTTGATGGCTTAAGAACTAGATTTGATTATCTAGTTCTAAATTTAAGGAAACATTTCTGTTCAAATTAGAAGTGAGAAACTACAACGTAATCAAAAAGTATCTAATAATCTATTGTATCTTGGTAATGATAAGCATTAGCGAAATTTCACTTAGTAGATAGAAAAAGATATAGATTATTCGTTTGGAAAAGTCATTCAATATATGTTTGTTTTTCTGTTCTGCATTCATGTTTGTTTCCATGACACCAGCGATACTTTCAATGTTGTCCTTTTTCACACGTATGTACAATAAACTCTTGCCATCTCGAAACAGTTTTCCATATAGATAAGGTGTCAATTATCCAAACAAATAGAAATCCAATGGCGCTAAATATATACTATAGAAAGGGTGTAGTGGCAATAAATTTTTGAATTGTCACGTGTTTCTGGATGCAATCATGAGTAATCACGATATAACTAGAAATCCTTTGCTTATGTCTGTTTTTTCGTAATATATGCTATAGCTTCCTGTTAATGAATATTATTGATATTTGGCAATGCCCGTGGTACGCTTTAAAAATATGCAAATCAACTCCCCACATGATCTCAGAAAAATGCCATCGTCAATTTTCGCAGCTGGTATATCGTTTTTACTTTCTGGATTAAACAGGATGTCTCCAAAGCTCTAGATAATTTCTAAATATTATCATGAAAATAAATGAATATGATAATTTGTAAAATTCACCTGCAGTTGAAAAATAATTATTTTTCCTTTGCCACATTTAATAAATTTTGTATGGACACCATCAGCTGCCTACGATACATTAAGAGTGAATACAAAATCTAATTCCTCTCTAGCGCGGATACGAATACAGTAGTCGGTCCGATTATATATCAGTGTATAATACAACACCATAAGTAATCAAAAAGTTCAATAATAGACCATGTATCTTCTTCACTTTAAAGCCTTCTTATAATCACAATCTCCACAGAAAAGTCTTCTCTGATGCATAGATTCTCAGGCTCTCAGTACCATCTACAATATCTTAAAAAGTAAAAATTCCTCTATATACAGTAGATAAATAGGTTTTTTTTAAAAAGTGGGTTGCTGAAAAATTACCAATGAAATTCCAAGGAAATAATGACAGAAATGAGTTCTTTAACCGATTAATTGACGATTGCATTTTAAGGGCATGAATCGGTTGGATCTTCCAGTTAATTGACCATTTACTTATTATGCATTGCCAAAATTCTCATTCTTGAATAGGACGATTAACCGTTTCCACTGTATTTACTCTCTGATATTTCTTTCTGTATTTGCGAAAAGTCTCGCTTGGTGTGACCTAACAATCTAGTATCCTGTAAAGATTTTGAGAGAAAAAATGTCGTCTTTTATTTTAGTGAAATATATTTTCTTAAAGAAAAAAAACTCCCTTTTTTAGATACGTTTTGAATTATCAAAAGCACTTTTCTTCTTTAATTTATATTCTATTTTCAGTTCCAATTTGTATTATAGATCTATTGTTGTGAATGTCTGTTGCATTTGATAGAAACATCAAGACACAATTCTAACTCTTTCCCTATTATTTTACAACATAGCAAGAACGATAATGACATCAATTTATTGCTATAGGTTAAGATAATGGTCATCATTTTAATGACGAAAGGATTATCTTCTCTCAGTGCTTCTTTCTTTATTTAGTACTGTATCAGTCTGCGTAACATACAATAGAGTTTTTCTCACAATGCAATGATTGATTCGAAAAGATAGTAGATATTTTTGATAATTATTTCTGTAGTGCATCTGAGTTAGAAAATCTAAATTCGCTTGATAATCCCATTTTGCTTTTCCTTGAATAAACCTGTATAAAAATACCTAAATCTCAACAGTTTTATGGACATTTCCCTAACAGGGTATTTTATTAACACATTTTTATTAGCTCCCTTACTTCTCTGTCTACCTGTCTGTTTAGTGCAAATTTTGAAATAAATTTTAAACTGACTTCTTGATGAACTAGAGATTTGACACTTTAAACGTAACTCAGAACTAAACGACTATGTAATATTAATTCTTCTTTTTGCTTTTTTTATCTGTACGATACAAATTTTGCAATAGATTAAAATCTTTCTTTACCAATACATGGTGCCATGTCAAGTCACAGATTCACCGGGTATTTAGCCTAAAATCGACTGCAAATGTTTACACACGCACACACACACACACACACACACACACACACACACACACACACACACACACACACACACACACACACACACACACACACACACACACACAAATGAAAAATGGTTATTTTTTATATATAAATACTACATATTTAAAGCGGGCTAAAAAGTATAAAATAATTTTTCTCAGTTCCATGCAGTCCCTAACTCTACAAATTTGTCTTGAATATTTGTGATTGTGAATTGTAAAAATTCACAATCATTTTGTTTTCAGGACAATCTATATGGAGTTAGAAATCTATTTGGGACTAGGAGAAATAATTTTATTTTTTAGTTAGTTTTAAAAATGTGGTATAGTAAGTTTTTTACACAAATAATTATTAAATAAACAAATGTGATGCTTTCATGATTTCGATTAATTGCCTTTTCAGTAATTTTTGATAAGAGATTTCGGGATATTTGGATTTTTGTTTGAATTTTAATATTTCTTTAAATTTAATAAGAACACCATTCCATTTTATAAACAGCAATGGTTCTTAATATTTATTCTTTGACAATATGTTGTACTGGTAAACGTAGACAAGTAAAATAATTTCTTTGGGTGTAATAATGAAGGAACTAACGATATTTGAATCAAAATTGAAATATCGAAATCGATTTAGGATGGTTTTCTTAGATGTGCAACGCTTTACAATCAACCTCTAAAATCAATGTTTCCCTCTGGGGAAAGTAGGAATTCTTGTAAACGATTTCTCTTAAAACTGATGAATGGGACATAAATTGATTACCTAGAAAGTAATGAGGATTGCAAGTTGAATATCGCTTCTAATTTAAAGGAAAGCACATCAGTCATAGCAACCGAAATGACTAATGGCTCTCTTGTTTTGTTTCGTAGTTGATTAGCATTTGATGAAAGACTCGAAATTTGCATTTCGTGCACCATCAATTTCTCGTTATCAGGTGGGAATTGTTAAGACTCCGATGTCAACATTTAAGTCTAATTTATTCATGAGCATTCCAACTTAAATGACATATTGATGAAATTAGAATCGCTTTCTCAGTTTAAATCGGCTTTGATATTTTGGGATCTAGAAATTGAATTGAGATCACATAACTGCGATCAGATAGTATTGTTATTTTAATAAGAGATTATTGACCCATATTTAAGGAATCTGAAACGATTTGTACATTTAAAAAATACCATATGTTTTTAAAGAAATATTTTGAATTTTGCTTATATAAGTTTAATAATTTGAAAATTTATAAGTATACTTTTAAAAATGTAAATAAAGAACGCGCGTGAATTCCAATGATTAAAAAATACAGGTTTTTGCATATTTTTTCAAAATATGTTTTTTGGATTCAAAACGTTTATATATATAGAATTCTTTTAAATGGACACATGTGAAATTTTGTTTTTCAAAATTAAAAAGCATCATGCATCTATTAAGCCGATTTTTACTCAGTTCTGAGCAATTATCTTTATAATGAAAAAATATTCTTTATCCTTCAAATTATCGAATTACACGGCATTCTACAGTAAGATTTTTTTTTATTTTAAATATATTAAAATGAAAATAAGTTCACTGCAGTTATTGACCTAATATATTTGGTTTTTGAACAATTTTATACATAATAGTTTTCGGGGGACATACCGGTTTGTGAATAAATTATTATCGTTTAACTAAACGATAATAATTCGAATTTAACTAAACGTGTACCAGATACGAACTTCGTTCTGTATGCTGAAAATTCTTCAATTATTCGAACTTAACGGCACTAAACATTTAACGTTGGACCTTGACATAAAGTGATTATTTTCCTAGAATTTTGTAATTGCAGATGTCTTTCGTCCTATAATGGGTGCAGATTTTTTTAAAAGATTTGAATTACTAATCGATATTAAAAATCGTAAATTTATTGACAGATTAATTTCCCTTAAAGTGAATGGTAAAGCTTGTAATGGTCCATCCATTGGCTTAACAACAATTTTGGACAATTTGCTTTACCATCAATTACTTTCTGAATTTCCTAATATAATGAAACCTGCTGTCAATCTTATATCAGTAAATCATTCTACGAATCATTGTATACTCACTAAAGGACCTCCGGTGTTCAGTAAACTGAGGCGACTCTCACCAGAGAAATTAAAAGCACTTAAAGTTGAATTCTAGTCTTTATTAGAACAAGGTATCATACGTCCTTCTAAAAGCCCATGGGTTATTCCGAAAAAGGACGGCACTTGGCGCATCTGTGGTAATTTCCGCAGATTAAATGCTGTTACAATTTCTGATAAATATCCACTGCCTCACATCCAAGATTTTTCTATGGAATTAAATGGCAAGACAATTTTTTCTAAACTAGATTTGGTTAAAGCTTATAATCAGATACCAGTTAACCAATCGGATATCGAAAAAATTGCTGTTACCACACCAATAGGACTATTTGAATTAAATCGCATGCCTACAACTTAAGAATGCAGGTCAAACATTTCAATGGTTTATGGATGAAGTGTTGCGTGGCTTAAACTGCTATGTTTAGCTAGACGATATTCTTGTAGCCTTTAAAGATTTTCCCACACATTTTTGTGATTTGAGACAAATTTCTCTACGACTTGATCAATGTCATGTTATTTTAACTATTCAAAAATGCATTTTTGGTCAAACAGAATTACCTTTCTTGGATATTTAGTGAGCAAGGAAGGTATCTCTCCTTTGCCAGAAAAAGTTAAAGCTGTTTCCGAATACCCATCGCCTAAGACTGTCTAAGATTTACGTCGTTTCCTAGCAATGATTAATTTTTATCATCGCTTTCTCGCTGGAGCTGCACATTTACAAGCTCCACTTTATAACTTAGTTAAAAGTAATAGAAAACAAGATAACCCCAATTCATTGGACACCAGACGCACTTGATTCATTTGAAGCATGTAAAAAGTGCTAGCTAATGTTGCTTTACTTGCACACCCAAAAGACGATGCGAAAATGTCTCTTATGACTGATGCATCGGATTTTGCTATATTTGTTGTACTGAACCAACATGTCGATAACAAGTCACAACCACATGCATTTTTTTCTCATAAGTTAACTCCTACTGAAAAAAATTATAGTGTCTATGACCGAGAGTTACTTGCAGTCTATTGTGCCATTCGATATTTTCTGAAAGGTAGACAGTTCACAATTTACTGTGATCACAAACCACTAACATTTGCTTTCTGCCAAAAAATGGATCAGGGGTGATCGTTCTCTGATTCAGGTCTAAATTACGATCTGTGGATGAGTGAATGAAATGCGAAAATGAAGTCCGCCCCGTAAACAGGGCTGTGATGCGTGAGAAGTCAAATCGTACTCTTGGACCAAGTTGGCTCTAAGATAAAAACGAGAGGCTTAAATTGGCTGTCTTCGAACAGCGGGCTTGTCCATGGCAAGTGCCATAAGTAACAATAACATAAATTATAATTACTTATACATCATATTTATTTATGAAGAAGAATAGGAAGTATACTCTTTTTGTAATAAGATAAAAAAGGTTTTATGATAGTAAAAAGAAAATTTATCTTGAATGCATATTTTCAAATTTTTACATTTTCATTTTAATTTTTCTTTGTTGCGAAATGAAAATTCCAACAGAAGAATAGAAGAAGATTAGAATAGAATTTCAATAGAAGACAATTCAAATAGAAGAATGCACTCCTTGAAAACTCTAAAATGTCGAAATTTTGAGTGTTTTAATTTACCTTTTTATGCTGAACGATTACTTTCTTCAAGAAGATTGTAGCACGAAATTCAGTAAGTTGCTTATTGGAAATTTAGTTCTACATAAAAATAACATCATTTCTTACATTAAATAAATTTTAATTTTGTTTTCTGATTAATAAGATTTTGTGGGAAAACAAACTCTTGTTCCCATTTTCTCATGATTTCTTTTATCAGTTATGTGACATAATCATTATTACTAAACCGCTGAACAGTTTTATTAAACCATATTATTTAAAAGTAAGAGACAAAGACGACAAAATAACTGAATTAAGGTGATAAGTAATTAAAATGATTTTTTAAAAGAATGAAGAAACTGATTTTTTTAAAAAAAATTGGGTTTCCATGAAAGCCTTTATAAACGATGTTTGATTGGTATTTGGCGGAATAGTTTAGAGCCACATCAATGGAAATAGAAGTCCCCAAAACTCGATTATTAAACTTCTGATAATTTTTCCATTCTAAAATTTTCCATTGATTTATAATTATTGCGTAGTTTAAGTGTATGTTCTTCTGAAGACATAATTTCTAAAAGAACATAGACGAGATTTATATCATGGAAATTGGCCTCTTTCCAGCTTCCGGGAATGAAATAGAAAAACGTTTTCCAAGATTTTTATACATATTTTAACCACCAATCTCTTTCAAGACTTGTTAAAAACTTTTCAAAGGAGATCCAAATGGCAACAGAAAATTGAACTATTTCTATTTTTAGCTTTCAACAATTAATGAACTCAATAAGTGTTCTCTACCTGGAAGAGTAACCATTTTTTTGTAACAGTAGAATATATGACGATCGTTTTGTCGGAAGCAAATCTTTCATTTGATTCAGTTAGCGATCAATATATATGTTCTCTAACCTCTAAATGCTTGTTTTCATACGTTATATTCTGGCATCGAGATCTTTTTTCCATGTCAATGGATGCTCAATGGATTCCAAAATTAATTTGGCCATTTTCGGGTCAATTTTGACGTTTTTTTTGCATTTTTCAGGATAGGAGTATAAAACAGCTAATAAAATGACGAAGGAAATTATAGTATTTACTAAAATAGCCAAGCCACACATCATGTTACTGCTTCTGTATGAATTGACTCCTGTCAGCAACTTTGTCCCTTACATTAATTGGCATTCTACGTATCAATTGGTAACTTTTCCAATTACTATATTCTTTTATCATTATGCTCTGTAACTTTCCTTATCAAATTACTTCATAACTTGAATTTATATTTCTGATAAGCCATTTTTATATTCGATGTTTTGGCTTAGGCATTTCTTGATATAAATCAGTTGATTTTTGATTTTTTTCCATATAATATAATACATACCATACATTCCATACAATACAATACATTCCATATAATATATGCTATATTATGATCTGTGTTTATTTTTGTAAATTTATATGGTTTCCATTAAATACTTAACAAAAATCTATGAAACATGATAAACAATGTACATAAGTATTGCGTTCTTGTAAGATTATTTATTTCAATATAATTTTTTCATAAACATTTTTTTTTGCTTAAAAACAAAGAGGATACATTTACATTATACAATTAAAATATTGACCGGATAAATGTTGGTCACGCAGGAGTTAAGTCTATTCAACATGTAAGAAAGAATAACTGAAATCTTCTTCAGTGTGTATCTGGAATAGTTTCATAAGTTACAGATATTGAATTTATTTTAACCAACTTATATCATGAATGCTGACACTTCATACTAAAGTGGATCCTCACAGTTAATGAAGCATGAACATTGGTGATATATTTTGCTTAAGTCATTAAATTGAAAGCTTATTTACATATTACAAATAAAATAACATTATTTAAAGTATCAAACTGTTGGAAACAAGAAATATATTGAAAAATGCACTGTTTGGTAAAATGTAAAAATTAAAATTTATTAATTTAAAGAACTTTTTCATATCTCTGACTAGTGTTTGAATAAAAGTTTCATTTTACATTTCAGAGGTAATGCACATATTGCAATAGATTATTGAAAGAACATAATAAGAAAATAATAATGCTGTTAGTTGAAAAATAGTCAAATACTGCATTAATTGAAAAGTTTACAAAAATTATTGAAAATGAACATATTTGAGAAATATGCAAAGTAGCATTCTTCTAACAAAACTTGCATACACATCATCTGCATTACAATTGCATATTGCATTAATCATCTGCATTACAAACACTTCTAGTGGTTGAAAAAATGTCATTCACTAGAGAAACTTAATGTCAAGTTCATCTTTGCAATCAAAGAATTTTTTAAATCTTCTTTAGAATTGTTCTACTTTCCTGAGATACTATTAAATGTGCAATTTCTCATGTTTTACTTCTTAAGTTTGAAATCGCAATTATCAACCAACAAAAGTGAATAAAAATATGTGTGAGTAGCAGATTTAAAGCAGGAAGATTGAATGATGTAAAGAAAGATATGCAAAACATATTTGCAAATGATAATTTTTTTGTATTGAAGAAATTTGCATTTTTAAAATAAATATTTCTACATCTGAGACCAGTTCCTCTAAATTTAGAATTAAGCATATCTCTGCCAATTTTGCTGAAAAGAGGTGAAACTAATGTAGATGAAAACAAAAAAGAATTGTTTTATTAACTGGCAATTTTCACTAAGAATTTATAGTTCAAAACTTTTTATTGTATACATTCGTAGAAGCCAAAGTATTTTCATACAACTGCCCTCCTTATTTAATAGAACTTTGTATTTGGGATTATATGTCTAAGTGAAATATTCGGAAAAATAAACATTTATCACAATTGTTTGGGGAACAGCGAGTATACCAAAAAAATACTTCAGCATAAAAATTATATATATCTGTTGCAATCAAAAGACGATCATTAAATTTATTCCTAAAAAGAAATATAAATTAAATAAGGAAAAAAAAAACCTTTTTCATTGGTTCTCACTGTATTGGAAATTTTTTTAAAAAAAGAAATAATTCGCTTTAATTGATGCTCTACAACCTCTTTTCCTAACTTATGGAGGATTTTAATTTTAATTTTTTTTATCTATATCTATACTTATAATAAAGCTCAATGTGTGTGTGTGTGTGTGTTGGCGCTCTACAGGCCAGACCATTCAACCTACAGCTACCAAATTTGGCACGTGTATACCTTGGAGGCCGGGAATGTGCACCTGGGGGTTATTTTTTCGAATTTTTAAATAGAATTTTATTTATTTAAAAATTAAGCGAAATTTTGACGAGTTTCTGCTATAACTTCCGAAAATATTACCGCACAAAAAAGATTTTTACATGAAGTTAAAGATCAAAAATTTATCTTTTAAATGATACTAATGTTTTAATCTTAAAATTAAATTTCTATTTTTAATGAATTTTTAAATAAATATTTTAACTATGATTTTCAATAATTTTTTTCGTAAAAAATAAAAATTGAAATTAAGCACTTTTTGCATTCATTTGAAAAAATCAGCTTTTTTCAAAGTGTTGCCATCACATTGATTAAAGCTCCAATTAAAAATAAATTAAATCTTTTTGGAAATAAAATTTGCAAAAATATAATTTTCGGCACGTGTTTGTAGGAAATGAAACAAATATGAAATATTATTTTTTCTAAAAAATAAATTCAAGAAAAATTATTTTATGATTTATGAAGATATAAACAAACTTATGGCATTTATTGATGGAATAACTCATATATTTTCCTTTACAGGTTTGAATATTTTTACATTTGTAAATATCGTCTGCGCGTGTTTTTAATTTCAGATAATTTTATTTTCCAGTCAAAATATCTGTACTTTTCTAAATATCGTGTGCTTATTAATTGCATTTTTCTCTCTTTTGTTTTTGGCAACTATTGAAATGTTATGTTTACTTTTAATGTGTTTCTTCTATGTAGTACTTTTTTATGTGATGTTTTATTCGAGCGGATATTAGGGAGAATGCATACACAAGAGAAAACACAGATTTTATGGTGGTCATAGAGTTAATTTCCAGTTAACTAAATCACTGACTTTTAAGAGTTAAATTCCAATCACTTAAACTGACTGATTTATGAAAATTTGAATATCACTATTCAATAAAAAAAGGATAATTTTTGATTTTCCATCGATCGCTTCAAAGAAAATACACCAATCAGCGCGCAGGTTTCTCAAGATTAATTGTCCAAAGATTATGAAAATGTTGAGTTTTTCTAAATTTTTAACATTTAAAACTTCATAAATAAGTCTTAGTTGATCGTGGAAAATAGAAACATTCATTCATTTATTTAAAATTTAGTGTGTCCAGAATATTTCTCAGAATATGATACCTTACTGCATTAAATTTAGACTTCATAATTTTTGAAATATATCTATAGGCTGGAACAAAATATTATTATTGATTTCATTTGAATCCTTTTGAAAGCAAAACTAAAAACTGAATTTTATGCTGAATCTCAGAAATTTTTGTTGAATTATTGTTTGAGATATTACATAAACTATGAAAAATATTTTGTAGTTTACATAAGACTTAAATACCGAGCGATTCTATTTGCAATACTCACATTCAATAATAATAATAATTAATAAATAACAATAAAGATGATAAATAAAATAAAACGCTTGGTTTTATTAAAAAATATCTTAATCTTAATTTTAATTTCATCATTTACATTTTAAATTAAAGTTGAAGTTTTGCCGGAAATGACAACAAATTAGCAAAATATATATAGTAAATTGAACGAAACGATTTAAACAGTATAAGTTTGGTATGGCTATCAAAATTTGAAGATTAAAAATGTTTTGTTTGAGAATCCTTCAAGAGACCAGTTACTTAAAATATTTAATTGAAAATTGTAGCGAGCGGTAATACTGGCGAACCGGCTGGTCGCCAAAGGCGGCTAGTATTATATATAGTAAGAATTTATATTTATATTTTTATATTATATATAGTAAGAATGGATCTTAAATGAAAATTTTTGTGAAAGAGAAGTTGGTTTTATTTAAAAAAGTAAGAAATATATGTGAAAGATTTTACAAAAAGTAAGGATTTTTCGATAAAAATAGTGACAAAATTTGTGAAAAAGAGTTGGCATTTGTACATTTTTTAAAATAAATTTCTTTGATAGTTAAATTACTTTAAGATTTAGTTAATCCTAACAAATTAACTATGGAAAATTGTTTTATTTTGAAAAAGATGAAAAATTTGCAATATTTATGTATAAAGAAGTACTAATATATTGGAATTTCTATGTATCTTATTTTTTCCAGGAATCTTCAAATTTGATATATAGACATTCGGAAGTGTTTATTTAATTTATTAAACAACAAAAAAATCAAATCTTTTCATAATGTTGGTATATTTTCTGATATAGAAGCTGCCATTGTTCGATAGCACAGAAAAATGAAGTAGATATAGAATTGAATTTTCTTGAATATTCAATCTATCACTAAAAATTCTTTAAATCGGCTTACACTTTACTTCATTTCCAAATAAAGAATTTGAATAGTATATTTAAAGAGAAAAGAATTGAAATTCTAATGCATAGGGCAATGAAATTCATCTTTAAATTCCGCAAATACACCGTGGAAAATGAAGATAAATGCAAGCAATAAATACATATAGAATCCATTCTAAATAAATATTCAATTCATTTATCACTGAAAGTCTTCTAGAGACTTTACTTTGGTTCCAAATAAAGAATCAAAATATCATATCAGAGCAAAGATAATGGAATTGAACTCTGGCGAATAATGTAATGAAATTATTTCAACATTTCACGACAGACCAGAAAACGAAGAGATTAAAATGCAAAGAATAAATACTCATGCTCCACTTTATTACACCCATTTTCGAATAATGATGCAATCGAAAGTAGGAGAAGGCGTATTATTTTCATTTCGTTTTGCCATTTAATTATATTTCTCATTTGTTGCTCGGTTTGAAATTTACTCACGTAATTATTATCTGTCAGAACATTCCGAAACAGTTACATCATAGAAGAATATTCTCAACTAAAATGATCATTACGTGCATATTTATTAACACTTGCTAAATTTTAATTAAGTAGGCATTTTTGAAAAGTGTTCTACAATTAGAAATGACAATGACTAGACATCTAAGAGAAACTGTAAATGAGACTGCGCAAACGGAAATAATTATTTTAAGGAAAATATTTCTCTCCTGATATATTCAATTTCTCAGCCGTATTAATTTAAATTTACTTTCTTGTGTTCTATTTTATTCTTGGATTTTCATTTCATTCATAAGAATTATAAAAAAATTTTAATCTTTATATGCGTGTATCTAATATACATATAATAAACGTTTAAAAGATCAGATACATAATAGAGGCACAATGTTTTGACGTATTTATTTAAAGAGACTATTTAGCGAAGAAGAATGTGCTAAAATTAATTAAAACCAACTGGAATGTTCCCTCAATTTTCTCATATATTTACATAATAAAGTGATTTTGGGTTAGTTGAGTTTGTATGCTGCAATATAATACAGAGAATTAAATGCCTATATAGATCGTTACCAATGAATCATTGGATCCAAAATTTGATATGTAAGTTTATCCAAATTAAACAAGCAGTTAAGAATTATTAGCTAGATTATTACTAAATTTTGTGCATATGCTTTCCTGAGTATGTAGTTTCGATTTTAAAGGAAACCAACGTTAAAGGTGTATTTAAAACTTTCTCGCATAATCTCTAACAAAAGTGAATTTGTGCTTTAGACGCGTTTTTACTTTCTCATATACGTAGTATAGAAAAAGTATAGTAATTGTCAAAAAAGTTCGAACTCGAGATTTTGACGAATCCTCGCGTTTTAGACCTTCCTGGGTTCGATAAAACACATATTTTAGAAAATGTCCGTCTGTCTTTGATAAAGATAACTCGAAAACGCTTTGGATTAGACGGTTGAAATTTGGTATCCCATCTTTACACCAAATTTGCATATTACTATTACATTTTGAATCAAATCTGTTCAGAGGGAGTTCGTCTGCTTGGCTGTTCGAATACAAGTTAACACGATATCTGCAAAACTAAAAGAGTTAGATAGACAAGATTCGATACACAGATTTAACATGTATAGTATGGACAACTGTCAAAGTTTGAGAAAAAAACCAATTATGGGTTGTCTGTCTGTCGGTCTGCACTTTTAGAAACATGTAAATCCAATCCGATAATTCAAAAACTCGGTGATTTAAATACATCAAAATTTTTAAAGGGATTTTGTGACTACAAATGCATTTGTTTGTTCCAATCGTTTGAGAAAAACGCGTCTAAAGCACAATCGGTTTTCGGATACTATTAATCGTCAAAAAAATCGCCAAGAATGACACGATACATTCAGTAAAAGTGCTAATCTTAATGCCAAAAGATAATAGTCCATAGCTATTGGAAGCCAAATCCATGCAGGACATTTTATGAGATTACAAGTTTCTTAAAGAGTATGCGAGAAAGTTATGGGAAAGACGCTCTTTCTGGTTTTTGAACCAACTGAAATCAAAATTTAACACAGATACAGTCACAAACTCACACATCGAATTTAATATATATAAGTCATTATGTTTGTGAATATCTCGTTTACACGCTTCTAAAAGTTAAAACAGACGTTCACCCCCTGGTTGAATTTAGCTGAAAATTTGATAATGTCTACTTTATAGATGTTAAATCTGTGTACCTAATTTCATACATCCAGCTCTCTTCGTTTTGTAGTTATTGTGGTAACTTATATTCTAATAGGCGAATAAACAGACTTCCTTGAATAGATTGTAATGAAAATTTATAGCAATCTACAAATTTTGCGTGAAAAACCATATACAAAATTTCATCTTAGTTCAAGGCGTTTTTGAGTTACATTTGTCATAGACGGACAGACAGATGGACATATCACAAAATCATTTTTTTCCTATCTCAGGAAGTTCTATAATATGGAGATTTGTCAAAATCCCGATTTCGACGTTTTTGATGATTACATTATTTTCTCTATACTTCGAATACTAGAAAGCAAAAGGAGAAATTTACATTTACTCACGATGGTGCAAAAATGACCCAGTAATGCTAATGATTCGCATAAAATTAAAAAAATCTGAAATTTTTATATCTATATAACGAATGCAAGTTCTTTTCTATTGACTACGATTTTAGTTAATTTACTCAAATCGTACTTACTTATATAATAACTCTCACTAGGGAAATAGCATTGTTTCTCCCACTCTTAAATTCTATCGAGAGATTAAAGTTTGCTCCAATATCTTCTTACTATATAGAACCTTCGGCGAATGGTGTTGCGTTTGTATGATACTGGGACGTTTGAAGTAAATTAGGGACGAAACTGCAAACCATTTGGAATGCAGAGAGTTGAAATAATTGTGACTGCATGTTAATAACTTTAGGTTTTGTCTGACAAGGAAAATTGTGTTCCAGGCACTATTTAAAAATAAACAACTTATTTGTAAAAGGAGCAACCACAGAGCTTTTTTAATTATCGGCCAAAATTGTAAAATATTTTTTCGTTTGATATCGAAATTAAAATTCAGAAATGTGCATGAGCAAAATTTGATAAATGAACAAACCTCTAGTTATTGCATAAGTAGTGACTATACATTTTTTTTGTTTAATTTGGATGTCATTAGTACATATTGAATTTCATTTTCTTAGCTTGAGATTTTGAAATATCTCTTTATATGAATATATGACAAATAGACAGTTTTTCCCTCAGTAGATTTGATACAAAATTAGATACAGATTTGCAATTTGGGTGTAAAAATAATATTATTAAAATTCATGCATTTAGATAGTTGCGTGTTGACATACACTCGAACAAGCAGACTAACGTTAAAATTGATTTTATAGGGATTAGGTCTAAAATCTGATTCTATGAGCTCCAATTTGTTGTGGATTTCAATGTTTTCTATATAATAAATAACTCTAGCAAATAGTAAATTTTCTTCCTTCAACTTTTTTTATATTATCACACAAAAAGTAACTCAAATGAATGTGTCTTTTAATACAGCCATGTATTCTTGATTAACCTTTCGCACTCGGTTGGTGCCTCTCACTCACCATTCAAGACGGTGCATCATTTTGAAATTTTATTTATTTTTCAATTTCGATTGCTAAAAACACCTACCGAATGGTGAAAAGGTGTAGATTAATTTTTCAGGGAAATTCAAATTAAAACAATTATATTATTACAAATTAAAACAAATATATATATTTTGGAGCAATAAACAAGCCCTTGTACTAAACGAATAATTATGCATTGAATTACCTTTCCGAGTGCAAAGGGTTAATATTGGTAAATATTCATCAAAACATTACTGTAATACTTATATATACAATAAAGAATTGAACTGTATAAGAGAAAAAAAATATGTTAAATATTTTCTCAAGATGGGGAGATAATAAACTTGTAAATAAATGATTTAAAATAAATATAACATTTTCTTTTACTTCTAATCGAAATGAGGAAAGTTAAAAATATTAGAGTTGCATCTTTTTTTGTATATTTTATTTATGATAAAAATGTGAGGTTAAATCTTTATTTTTACAGATGATTTGCTGCAGATACACATTTCTTTGACGATTACTCGCCAAAAGTTATTGATCTGAGAATGTTGTTGGGTTACTATATTTATTCGCGCAAAACAAAACGAGACTTCAAACATGTTTTAACTTTTTTTATAGTTTTAGGACGGTTTAAAAATTCCATATTCATTAAAATCTCTAAATGGAATTTCGCTTCTCGCGATTGCAATATTTCTTTAGTAACAACAAAAAGTCAAACGTCTTGAATAATTTTCAATCAACGTTGAAATCTAGACTTAAAACTGATTATTTATCTGTTCAGATAACCTGATAAAACCGCTGTTGATCTAACCTTCTCTCAATTCTCCAAAGGAGTAATTTATCACTTCACTGCCGTTTTGTTCTTTCCATCAACTTCTCTGGGGTGATAAATAGTCCCTAAGGGAATAAGATATAGGCTAAGTGCAGCTTAAAATCAACATTTGTCAAGAAGAAACTTTAACTATTATTTAACTATTTTCTTTGTTAGTGAGTGACAACTATAACAATTGTCCATTATTTCAAGCGACAGTGTCTTTTTTTTTTTTATTTTGATCAGTATTAGTTTATTTAATTTTTCTTCGGAGATTCCCATTAAATGCAATATAAATCTAATTAGAAGGTGATTTAATTTATGTAAATGGTGTCCTGCAATAATATGTGTAATTAAAAGTCATGCAAAACACTTTAAAGGGCAGACCTATTTGTGGGACCTATAATTATCCTATTTAAGATATAGTTACTTCTTGGGTAGGTTCTCCCTAAGAAAGAAGCTTTTTGAATATTAATTACCTTTCAATTGAAGTTTTAATGTTTATTTTCAATACCTACAAAGAATTATTATTGTACAAAATCCACTTTTACACAACTTCAAAATGAAAAGAATTCGTTTTTCAGTTATAGCAATCTTATTTCCATACAATTCTTTCCGTAATTTAATTACAATTTTTCTATAATATTTTTGATATTATAATTTTAATTAAAGCTTTATTTTTTAAAATTTTAAATGTACTAATTTTCAGTTGTATGTGCCTCTTCTGTTTTAGTAAGTGTATTTGTACACACCTACATTATAATGATATTAAGCCCCTTTTTTGTTGGGCAAGTTATCGTTGCTACAATTAATTTTAAAAGAAAATATAAAAATAGAGGAATGAATCGTAAAATTTTATCATGCTACGATGATTTCAGTTAGAGGCTCAAATCTTTTCTAATTTTTACTACACAATATAACCAAAATAATTTATTTCTAGCACAACAACATAATAAAAATAACATGAAAACTATCGATAGTCAGAAAATCTTTAATGCACTTTATAATGCCATTGAAAACTATTGGTGATAGAATATTGATACCATAATTAGGTAATAAAAAATAATATATTCAATGAGTAAAAACTATAAATTATTAATAAACCGGGCAACGAATCATCTTGCCAAAAATAATATTTATAATAATGTATGAAAGTTCAAAAGCCGAAATCGTTAAATGCAGTGTATTTTATGACAAATGAATACATTTTATAATCTAAAAAATTCAAAATTCTTTATACAATATTCATACATTTAATAATTTTATTCTCTTCATTGTTTGCATCCTAATACAGAAAAACAATACCTCAATATCGGATAATAAAATAATGAAATCGCCCAGGAATGAAAAACTGCTGTTCAGCTAAAAACAATTTCTAGATAGCAAATAAGTTTTAAAATCTTATGGGTCTTTACAAGAAATAAATGAATCGCATTATTTGGGTTAGTTTAACAATACTTATACAATATAAGTGTTTTTATGCGTATTGCATTAGTTAGCTATCTATAGAGTATTGCATTAGTTAGCTATCTTCTACGTGCAATTTGCACCATATATATGTTGTGATAAGAAGAGTGTGTTGACCAATTGTGCGGGCCAATTAGTTCAAATTAAAAGCAAGAAGATACATCTATTATAACAATTTAGTTAAATAAACGTCTCATTTGTAAGCAATATGAGTGTTATTTTGGTAATTGTATTTGTAATATTGAGTCCCGGTCAGACGGCAGGAGCGGCGCTTGGACTGGTCCTCTTTTCAACCTTCCATGTGCCCCAGCGAGTGAGAGGGGGCGTTTGGCCCATGGCGTCGGATTTAACATGCGCCGAGCACTTATATATGGAGGATCTTTGATGGAATTGGAGTTCTTGTTCCCATAACTTTATCCTTAGGTCACAGCTACCCCATCAATTATAAGAAAACGAGCATAAAGATGTTTCATGGTGGGTTGGAATAATATTAAAAATAGATTTGCCCGCAGTACCTCCATAAGACGATTCCAACGCAATATTACTTTAATTGGAGAATATTCACCAAATTGCCTTTGAAGTATGTACATCTACTTCTGTTATTTTTCGAATATTTTTATAAATTTAAGTACTTCTATTCTAACAGGAAGTTTGAGGGTAACAGTGCTGCGACACAAAGCCTTTACCCTCTGCTTATCATCACAAGGTGCATCTTTTTTGGATTAGGGAGTACAAAGTCTGATACCTCATTTTGAAAAGTATCTCAACATAATGTACCTTATGTTATCATACGAAATCATTTGCTTTTGACAAGAAGATCAGGAGAACATGTTTGAGTAATTTGTCGTACCTTTTGTATTTAATCTACGAATTGGTGAGTGTTCAGGTAACTGACCTATCACAGAGATCATAACTCATCAGAGATAAACTTATCAGAAATGATATACCATGGAAAATCAGATTCCCTGACAATTATCTCCATCTATAAGTGTTATTTCAATCGAGAAATCGTATTTGTATCCACATTTATATCCAGCTGCGAAGCTTAAATAGAACGGATTTCTAATCTTTCGCAAACAGTTGTAGCGACTGAATTTAACTAAACTGTGAACAATGGAGGGGAGTGAATTGTTTTTCTCATGCTACTTTATATTGTGGAAACTAGAAAAATAATTTTTGGCAAATAATTGGAAAAAAAATTAATGATTATTTTCTTGATTCTACCTTTTTATTCTGCTAGTTGTGAGATTTATAAATGAATATATCTTTCAAATTTCATAAAATTCTATTTAAACCTTAAATTACTTATTTTGAAAAATTAACTGGCGATGAGTAATTTAAATACTTGCTGCCTGTTTGCTGTAAATTATTAAATGGTGGAAACTTTTTCTTTTTTTAATTTAATTATGATAGTAAAAATAATGGTTTCTCAACTATTCTAGTACTATTTATCACTAATCTTTTTAATTATGAGCCCATCATTAGCATCAATCTCAAACGTGACAGGTAAGAAGTTAACTTTTGTTACATGATCCGTTTGATCAATGCTTAGCACTATTTTCGGATCACATTGGAAAGAGAATGAATATTTTTTTTAAATATATTTGTTATTTGTTTTTATTTTCTAGTTTGGTATTTGTATTATAGAAATTCGAATTGCTGTATTCTAATTTTTTATGTACTTGGAAAGACCATAACATCAATAAAAACATGTTTCGAATTTAGATTATTTTTCATTCAATCGTTTTAATAAGATACTTTTAGCATTCTGAAAATATTAAGAAAAAAAACCATTTTAGCATAATAATTCGTCCTTCTTTCAAAATTTTCACTCAACATACTCATATTTTTTGAACTACTGATTCCTTTTTTAATAATATATATATATTTTTTACTTAACATATCAGACACTATATTTCATTTTAGCAAAAACCTCAAGATTAGTTGCCAGAATGAATTTAATATCAAAGTTCATAGAAAGAGCTCATACTTCATAGAAATAATGAAACCAGAGGGAAAATGGCGGCTTATGTTTCCTTTTCACAGACAGGTATTACATGTACAGAAAAAAAATTATCACGTACAGGTTGTTTAATCTAGGAAAAGCTTGATAAATATCATGTGAACAACAAAATATATACGGTTGACTTTTATGATAGGAAAGAACAACTATTGAGGTTTCTTGGATATTCTTAGAAATTGGTTACCACGAGATTAAAATTCTTATTTTCCTTTCGTAAGAATGCTTGTTATCTTTCTACATAATACAGATTCCAAAAGCTATGTTGGAATTCTAAATAAACGCTAGCTACTATCAGAACCGAATTTGATTTTGATTAATGTTACCCATGAAATTTACGTTTTAATCTTTTCTTTCAGTTTTGAAGTAATTTCCATTAAATATAATCTCTACTAATAATAAATGTGCGTGTGTAAGTGTTGAGGTTCTAAGGAGCAGATTAATTAACCTATAGCTGCTTCGTAAGGCTATTTGTTTTGAAATTTTAATTAATGAAAAATAATGCTTTTTTAACGGTAATTTCCAAAAATATTATGATACAAAAATAATTTTGAAATCGCTTCAGAATATAAAAAGTTATATTATTTTATTCTGCTATAATTTATTAATAATGTGAAAATTTTCCGAATATTGAGGATTAAAAAATTTTTGTTTTCTGAATATTTAACCAAATACTGCAATGGGATTCAAATATTTTCATTGCTTCACCAAATATTTAATCGTAGAATTTTATTTTTCTGTTTATCGCATTTTTGCGCAGTTTATATAAAGGATTACGAATGTGAAGGTACATTAAAGCGAAAGGCAACGTACGTTTAGAAGATTACTCAAATAGTTATGTGCTTAATGGCGCTATGACATCATGGAATTTGATTCCATTAGAACGGTTAATTTACTCAATAAATATTCAAGTGTAAGTTTAATAAAATAATAAGAATCTAATACTTATCACTATTTGATATTTAAGAATAATTTTTTTGAAAGAATCATGAAACATTGAAATTATGCATAAGAGGTTGAATAAAAGCTGAGCAAATCAATTCTCGGCGAATCAGCTGGTCACTAAATATGGTTAATAAATAATAAGAATGGCAAAACAATAGTAATGTAACCCATAAGAATAGTGAAAGAATTAATTAACGATAAAAATGCCTGCACCCCCCCCCCAAAAAAAAAAAAATTCAAAGCATCTTTCTTCATATTAAATTGCCAAATGAACAATGCATTATAATGTGGAAGATAAGAAAAAACGCGAAAACGTGAACACTTGGTATTTTTCAAAATAGTTCAAAAGAGGTCGCAGAGATGTCATTAGTATGAATATTTCTATGGCAAAATTAAAGAATTTCTTACAATTTTCTAACGTTTTTGATTTTGGGACCTGAAAAGGTTTCCATTTTTAATCTTTATTTTTTGAATATTGTACTTTTCTTGAGAATAATCGGAAAAAAATCATTCCATTTAAATATTTACAATACTTTCATATGATATATTATTTAACAGTCAATTTTAGGATTCAAATTAAAAATTGGGTCTAAAAAATTGTTTCTAAAATATTTATTGAAAAATATTTTCTTTATGCAGATATATTATTTCAAAACAAAATGATAAATACACATTTTTAAATATTTTTCTTAATGAACCAAAAAGTCGAATTATTTTAATTATTTTTCTTACTTAGAAGTCTTTAATTATATTTTCTAATTATAAATATTAAAGAATTCTGAAATAAGTACATTTTTTCTTGAAATTCAGTATTAACTCAGGACCCTCATATGGAATTAAAATTAAATTAAATGAATTGATTAACTAATAATTAACTTCTGAAAACAAAACTATGCATTGTCATCAAGAGTTCATAATTTCTAATAATCAGTAAATGAGAAAGGGAGTTAAAATCGAACCCAAAATACCATCGTTCAAATATAAAATGAATCAAATTAAATAAAAGCACATAAAAATAATTAATCAACCAAAAAATTCTGAATTTTTCAAGACTACGAACTGATTTTAAAAACAACAGTAAACCATAGAAACTACCTCTTCCTTGCAACGACTACTTTATTTTTGTTCTGAGTTTTCTCTCACAAAAAATTAAAAACAGCAATTTTTTCTTATCTTGTTTTACATCTATTTATATGTCAAGAATTTAACGGTAGAGTTTTTTGTCTTTAAATGAAATTCACCGTTTTTTATGGCGTGTTTTCATTAAACATTATTTCTCGGTTGTTTTTTTTAAACGCAGAAGATAAAATTAAAAACTAAGAAGTTTAATTGCTACCATTTAATTATGGAGAAAATTTAATTTAAGGATTTTTTGAAGGTTTAAATAATTTTTCCGAGCTTCGAATTTAGCCAGCATTTCTTTTTATAAAGGAGAGTTTTTTTTTAAATTACGAGACTTAAAGTAATCCTTTGTCATTAAGATCAATGCATAAAGTATTTTTATGTTGATTTATAATGCAACATTAACTATAAATCAAATTCGAAAATTTCGCGTTGTTATTCGAAAAGTTTTTTTTATATTTATTTGAAAAGTTAGTTTTATATTGAATAGTAATATTATGCATTTAAATTTTCTTTTAAAAACCAATATTTCGAAATTTCAAAATTATAAAATATTTATGATTTTTTTAAATTTTAATTGATTATATTTCTTTAATTTCAAATATGTATATTTTTGCTTTTATTATAAAAAAGCAAGGAATATGTGCAGACTTATTAAAATTAAAATACTCTATTCGCTATTTTTACTGCACTTGTATATATAATAAACTTAATTTATTATGAATAGTAAATGTATTTGATATCCGCTGTCCATCCTCTTATAGTATGCAAATCTCAACATACCGCTTTTATGATTTGTTTCAAAATACCACTTTTAAGATAGGTCTCAACAAAACAGTTTTAAGACATGCTTAAACACACCACTTATATTTTCCTTTTCTTTAGAAAGTATAATAAAGGAAGCATCGGGCATTATATCTTTGGATGACCCAAGTAGAGAGAAGTAATGGACAAATTTCTTCCAAACAATAATAGAACAATGACAATTTTCAAACTGGTACAGCAGAAGAATTGAGAAATAGGAATCATGGATATTATACAATACATATTGAATATTCTTTTGCACAGTAGTAATTCAGATTAACTTATTGAAAATTTTAGTCATATTATACATTGCTCAAATTGTTACATATTAGTACTAGACAACTTTGGCAACCAGTTGGCTCTCCATGGATAGCTATTATTTCTGATTTTAGTTTAATAATCTCAATGGAATTTCATATCCATTATACTGTGAAATTGTTTAATATTAAGGTTGTCTTATTTTAATTGAAAATGAATCTCATGGCATTATGGCTCTATTAAAATCGAAATGAGTGATTATTCGATCTTATAAATTTTGCGGTAACTCCTTTTTTTATACGTCTTGTAAACTACTCTGACATGAAACAAAATCCTTCTTCAACTTTTAAAAATGAATGAAAATGATGCTATCAGAAAGTTGACGAAACGATGAAAACGTTTTGAGTTTTAGGGAAAAAATATAGTCTATTATTCGAAATCAGGCATGTATATACATACACAATTGAAAAAAATTACCAAAATTCAGGAAACATCTGCATGCCTATTAAATTGGTTAAAAGACATAATTTTTTGAAACGATTTAAAACACACACACACACACACACACACACACACACACACACACACACACA
>JAPMOR010113295.1:805627-847128 GCA_026543865.1 Argiope aurantia | reverse complement strand
CACACACACACACACACACACACACACACACACACACACACACACACTTTTATCTGTGTAATACTTTTTGTATTTACCTTTCTAGAAACTTAAATTCTTTTTCTGCATTTTAAAAGAAGTAAAACTACATGATACCGGAAAATATCCGTTTTCTGATGTAATGCACAAGTAAAAAATATATTTCCTCAACTTATGCTACCGGTATTTGGAAAAGAAAATGGAATCTATTCAAAAGGAATTTTTTTTTCATTGCTCTGAATGAAGAAGTATGCATTTGAAAGAATTTCTTTTTTTCGCTCACTTTTCTGTGTATTGGTGAAAAATGTAGTAACTTCTTTTTAACATTTACCATCGTAAAAAATTCCAGTTTTTGAATTTCCAATAGTGTACGAAATAAATAAATAAAAAAAAGATATTACTTCGAAGAATTCTGCATTCGCAGTAGTTTCATCCATCGATGTCTGAACTAGGTGCATTATTCACAGTTTACATTCAAGAAGACTTATTATGGAAATATATTATATCGGAAAAATTCGAACTATCCGATGGGTGTACGGTTTATGATAACCGTAACCAGTCTCAGTAAATGAAACGACTTTATTCAAATACAAAACACAGAAAACAAAGCAACACTTGCATAAATCAACAACACACAGACAGTGAATCGTTATTATAATGTCAACAGCAAAAAGGATTCAGAATGAACTCATTGGAGATCAACACTCCAATAATATAATTCATTCGATTATTAATTTAAGCTCAACTCAATTATTACTCAATAACTGATTCCGTCTCACGGACTTTTATAACCTCCATGACAGGACATCGAATGTTCCAGAACAAACGCTGGAAAGCTATCCTAATAGAGCTACAGACAAGATTCTTGAATATTGCAGGTTTATATTCTTATCAAATTGTAACCAAGATCATGAACATTGACTCGGCATCCATGTATATTTACTGTATCTATAAAACTATTTTCCTTATCAGCAAAATAGCAAAATAACAAATTGGTAACAATATCAAAAAATATCAAGTAGTGAAAAAATGAAACTGATTGAGGCTAATTCGAGATAATGAGACTTCATGAATTTTATGCAGAAATTTGGGAAAATCGTGAGTGATGTTTCACATGTCCAATCCGTAAAAGGAATTTTATAATTACAATCAAACAAATCTGTTTTTTCAAATTAAAATCTATGAATCACTGTCAGATTAATAATTGTTTATTGATTTTTTACCTTTATTAAGGTGTATATGCGAAAGTTTTTGGATGAGTATTCCCGGTGTTCTTTTAAAGCGCATTAAAATATCATATAAAAAAATATGGACATTTTCTAAAGTATCCGCTTGTGAGAAATATCGAAACATACATATTGCTCTTCAATCTCGACTCACGCAGTTTCGAAGACATTATTGACCATTATTTGTAATATATTCATGCTGGAACACAGTTTAAAAAAAGAATTCAGAATTTTTAAATTTCCTACTGCAGAAGTTTTGAATCATGTTAATGATGCATAAACAGACGAATAATTTTTTTTACTAAAATATTTTTTATACAAAATTTTTCTTATTAATAATTGCTAGGTGGAAAATCATTTCTTTGTAATTACAATAATTACAAAATGAATTCACTGCAAATTTCTTCAACTGAATACTTTAAATTAAAATGATAGATTTTAGACGAACATACTTTATTAAGCATATTGAGAAGCCACGATGGTCTGGTGGAAAGGTCTTGGCCTCGGGGCGGAGGATTCCTGGTTTCAGACCCGATGATTCGTATATGCTTCCGCTGGTGTGGTATCGAAGTGTGTACAGGAGAGTTCCAGCTCTAATGTCGGCCTCTTCATCTGACCGGGGCACAAAATTATAAGGTCCGAAACAGCTCTAGTTTTGCTTTAAAACGGAATGTTGATATAACTAAATTAAACATATTGGATGAGCAATGAGCATTTTTTCTCACTAAAAATATTTCTGGTTTCTATAGACAATATTGTTCTAAAAATTCACGAATTCTCAAATCTATTCGTGTTTTATACAACCAATAGGTTTAATAACAAATAACGATTCTATATTCTACAAAACATTAATACACAGTAACAAAAACACAGCCGAAGCGTGCTCAAGAACAGCATTTGCCGTAAACACTACCATACAAAGAACAAATCGCTATTAAACAATCAGAATCTATGAACACAAAATGCATAGAGAATACTCAACTGTTCTCTACCGATTCAACTACACTCGCTGAAAGCAATTAAATTGACTCTTTGTTTCTACATCTAAGTTTTATTCTAGTTTCTATGATAGGGCAAAGAAGCTTCAAGACCACACGTTGGAACTCGAATCTTAAAAACGATATCGCCAAGATTCTCGAATATGCGGGGGCCAGCCTTTTTATCGAAAAGATTAACAAATACTCTGCCTTATGGTCATCAAGAAATCAAGGGTCATTTATTCGGCATCCATACCAGGGGAGTTACTAAACAAGGAAGCAATATTGTAAATTCGCAACAATAAGTTATTTCTAATAATAAAGGAGAAAACGTGTGTATGCTAGGGTTCTACGGGACAGACTGTTTGACTTAGGGCTACGAAATTTGGTACAAAGAAACCTTAGAAGATGGAAATATGTTTTGGAAGAAATGTTTGAATTAAGATATAAGAATAAATAATTAAAATTGTTATTTATTAAAAATTAAGAGAGGCCTTGAGTTTTTCCACCGTAACTGTCAAAAATATCGTTGCTAAAACTAATGTTTTTAAATTCGAATAAATTATCCCTTTAATAATAATAAATTGCTTTCCAGATGTTTTAAAAAGAATTTTACCAATTTTTATAAATATTTTTCCTATTGTTTTTGACAATAGATTTCATCAAATTCAAATTAGAAATAGCTGGGGGTTAATTTCATAAAGCAATAAATTCAATTTTTAAACAAAATATTTTTTATTTATCTTTATGATGTAAAACTTATTAATAATTATGAATCAACTGGTTCGGATAATTATTTGTTGAAAACATTGTGCAAAAAAAGTATTTCATGAAATCTAATAATGCTGAAAACAAATAAAAACCTAATCAACCGCAGACAATATGTGAACCAAAAATTGTCTTTTTGGAATTCATTAAAGTAGTTTTTACATAATCGTATTCTTCCAATGCTTTTGAGGTAGTATAGATATTCTATAAAAACAGAGTAATTATTTAATTTTTTAAAATTTTATAGCAGTCTAGTATGTTAATTTTATTCAGTAAATTTATCAACTAATTCTATCAAGTCCCGAAACAATAAATCCGAACAAATAATGCCGTTTGATTTCTACCGTTTAACAAAGAGAGAAAATATTTTTATTAAACTATTCTAACTCTAAGCCCATAACAAAGAACTCAAAAAAGAAATCCCCAAAAGAATTTGAAGAGATTTACTCAAGAGAAAAGAAGTGAAGTGTACGTGACCAAAGGAAAATCGTCTGCCCTTCAGGTATTACAGGAAAAGTTTCTCTGAATGCCTCAAGTCCAAGCAATATCGTCCAGTAAAAACATTGTCCTAGGCTGTTTTGATAAAAAAAACTCCCATTTCATATAGCTTTTACGACGACAGTTTTTAGTTTTAGTAGTTTATGGTGGAATGCACTTCAGACTATTTTGAGACATTTTTTAGGGTTAAGATGAGATTTCTGATTACAAGGACTATTAAAATATACTGCACAAAAATTCCAAAATGTTTTCTTTTGGAAAATGTGTGATATAGAAATTAAAAACAAGACTGTGTTTCAAAATCCTAAAATTGTGCTAGATTACGTCTACGATTAATTAGATTTCTCGCCGTTTTTAAAATTATTTATTTTTTATCTACTTAAATATAATACTTTAATAGTGAAGCACTTTATACTTTAATATAAGAAAGATACACTTTAATATAAGATAAACACTTTAAATGAAATACATACAGGCTTGTGATTTTTCTGGCAACACTCAACATCAGTTTATAGCAATTTTAACTATCTGAAATTGATTTGACCAAGTAAATAATATCACGATCCCTATATAATTGCACACTGAGCAATTTTATTTTCAAAATGAGAGAATATTTCAGCTCTGAATGTATAAAATTTTTAAACCCATAGACAGTTCATTTTTCGTTTTTAATGTTTCCATTGAGAGGATATTTATTTGATTCCAGCCTATGTGATTTTAAAATCGCCATTAAGATATCAATTTGGTCTAATTATTAAGAAGAGCATAATAAAACAAAAAAAGATTTTATTAAATTGGAAAACTGTCCTTGTTCTTTACATTTATTATTACATAGCTCTGTTAAACGTGTCAAAAGTTTATATTTCGACAAAAATGTCATTTCTTTTATTTTACATGATTTTGTTTAGCTAGTATAAGCACTGGGATTGTGAAATTTTGTATGGAGTTTTATTCTCAATTGTAGTGCAATATTTTGATTGTACTAGTTTGAGTAAATTAATTGATAATTCAAGATTGAGCTATCAGCTAATTTATTCATTCTGTTTGAAAATGTAAGAAATAAAAATAGCTACAAAAAATTTCAAAATACCTAAAAAAATTATAAAAAATTCTGTAACACCCCAAAAGATTTTTTTTAATGTGCTAAAAATAGGAAATAATATCTTTAAATCGAAATTCTAGAAATAACAGTAGAATAATAATGTAACAATCTAAAAAGAAAAAAAAAATTAGTGAAAATGAATTTTGTAAGTAAGAAAACGCCTAGATATTCATTAAATACACACGAACGCACGCACGCACGCTCTCTCTCTCTCTCTCTCTCTTTCTCTCACACACACACTTTTATTAAATGAAACTATATTATTATTTTGATAAAAATTTAGAAAAAATTGTGAAAATTATGCTATTGAAGCGAATTATCGTAAAAATAAATGTAACGGGGAATACAATAAAAGCATATGGAAGGATAACTGTGACTCAATCCGCTTTGTTGTTTAAAATGTTTTAATGTTTTCCTAAAGAGCAATTCAATTCAACAATCATAAATATCCAAAATACCCACTATCAGAAAGCAGTAGCACACTCAGAATCAAAGTACAATAATTTGTGAAACTTTTATAGTGGATAAGAACTACTTTGGTTAGGAAGGTTACTAATCTTAATGTCGTAGTTAAAAGTAAAATTACTTTGAATAGAAAAGTTAAATAAGTTTGTCACTGAGCTTGACTTATTTAACTTTTATTATGCTTTCTAACGGCAGCTTTCTCGCAAACTTAGCATTTGCAAGAAGTTAAATATCTTATTATTATTCCAACCCCTATCTTGACCTATTTCATAAAAAAATTTAGTTGCCATTTTTCCATTTACGAATAAAACGGAAATTAAATTAATGAATCGTGAAAGATTCATTAAAATTTGAAATGTATGAAAAATGTGGGAACTCCCGTTTAATGAGAGATACTCCGAATTTCAATTACTTATTAATAATTAAGCGTTTACTCAAAATTACAAAATGCTGTAATATATATACACACACACATTGGGTGGCTATAATTAAAGTGCAAATATTTGAAGGACTGTAAAAGAAAAATTACTTGGAGTATGTTGAAGAAATTTGGTATATGTTGTATTTACAATATGGGTAAATGAATTACACAATAAAAAAAAATTAGTTCATCTTTTTGTCATAGGTGGCGCTTTTTAATGACAATATTTTATACATTGTAATTACAACATTTTTCTTTGTTCAAATATGAAATGCGTAATGTATTACAATATGTGTTCAATACGGGATCCTTCAAGTCCTATCAAATGCTGTAGATGCAAGACAGCGTGATCCACAGCAGCACCTCATGTTTCCTGCTGAATTTCTAGGACATGTCTTAATGCTGATTTTTAAAGCAAGAACAGAGTTAGGTTTGTCCTTGTAGACGCGATCTTTTAAATATCCTCACAGTCAGAAATTGCAAGGATTCAAATCAGGTGAATGAGGTGGTCAAGCATTTTGGAAACTTCTGCTAATTGTACGATCCTCACTATAAGTTCGGTTTAGCAGTTATGTAACACAATGAGCAATGTGTGGCGGTGCTCCATCTTGCATGAATATTGTTGAATCGAGGCAGTTTCTGTTTTGATTACATTACTTTCTAAAAATTGATTGTAACTAGTGCCTGTCACAATGCAGCGAACTAGCCCTGTTCATGCATGATTTTCAAAAAATGGACCAATAATAAAGTCAGTAGTCATACTACATCATACTGTAACAAATATTGAATGAAAATGTTTCCCAAAAGCAGTATGTAGGTTGAATGAGCCCCATATCATACAGTTATGGGTGTTGACATGTGCGGATACAGTAAAATGCGCTTCAGCAGTCTACAAAATCTTTCGAATCCATGATTAGTCTTCATCCCTTTCGGCAAGAATGAAATTGGCAAAATCAATTATTTGTTGTGGATCGTCTGATTGCAAGTGCTGCAAAACTTTAATTTTATACGGATAGCGTATGAAAATGTAGCGCAAGACTTTACTTACGGTCACCCATGGCTATGATAAAGTCCTTGCTACACTTCTAGCGCTTACAGGTCCTTGATCCACTAACCCTGAATCAATTGCTTCCCTAATCTCTTCCACAACTTCCTGATTCACAAATCTTCTTCCTCTAGTTCCAGGTAACACTACGAGTTCTCATGTAGCTTCAAATTTAGTAATCATTTTCTTTAAGCCAATCACAAACATCGGTCCTTTTCTCAAATATTTTAAATGACGATATTCTTTCAAAGCAGCGCTATAATTGCTATTCATTTGGTAATAACATTTTACTAACAGAGCACGCTCTACCTTTGACAATATCAGGGTTATAGCTTAAAGATACATGACTTTTATCATCATAATGATTTTAAAATTGAAGTGGTATTCATTTTGACATAGTACAGAGCAAAAACAACGTTTTAATAATTTGCAGCGTCATCTATCGCGTCATCTATCTAAAATGAACTAACATTTTTTATTGTGTAATTTATTTCCCCATGTTGTAAATATAACATTGCCAAATTTATTCAACATACTCCAAGTAGTTTTTCTTATATATATATATATATAATGATATTTTAACTCTCATTTCAATTCAATTAATTTCCAAGATTTTATTTTAATTTAGCCCATAATAACTTCATTCTAAAATATTCTCTTATTTCGTGATCCAATTCCACTTTCTCTACTTAATTAATTCAAAGAATCTTTATAAAATTGCTAAATCGACTAAACCACGACACATTCTCACGCTCTGCGTGAAGGGGTAGGAAAATGTCCAATAAGCACATTCTTTTTAAAAGATCCCTGTGTTTCCCTTACTTGCGATTGACATGTGTCAGAAATTCCTATCAGAATTTTAATAATATATTAGCACTGTAAAAAATATTTTCCCTATCCATATCTCATGTTATATAAGACGAGGGATAATTTATTTCGCTCTTCTTCTCCACTTCTGCTTTTGTACCGCACTGTGGCGGACGTGCCTTGTCCGCGTCTCTTCTTGTAAATAATTATGTTTTCCCGATAGATTAAAATGAATTTAAAAATTTAAAATGTCTCATCTATGTTTTCAAACCTGCCTTCTGATTCAAACAAAATAATGCTTACATATTAAAGAATCGGCAAGGATTTCCTGTGAAAAATTGTCAAATGTACCAAAAGAATTAAAATTAAATCCGCATGAAAGGAAAATGAATCATGTAATAGCTCTTCGCCGACGCTCTTCGTTGCGGCCAGCCGTCTCCTGTGTCTCCTTGACCGTGGTTCGTCATGGCCAGCCGTAGTCCAGCATCCGGCCACGCCGTTTCACGTAGCTGAAATTCGGTGATTCCGTTGATGTACCCGACTCTATGCTTTCCATAACCTGTGACTTCATTCGACATTGCTATTCAATGGCATTGTGTTTTTGCTCCATATCGTCATGTGCGTGCTCCTTATATCTTCAAGGAGTTGGGGCTCCTTGTAATCATAAAAAAAAAAAAAAATCTGGCTCCTTACCTTTGCTGAATAATTCCGATCATGACATCATTTCCTTGTTATATTATCGTCTCAATATAAAAATAGCTTTCCTTCACCTGCCGTGCATTTTGTGATTAATTAAAAAAGTGATTATTCTTCAAAATGTGATCTGTGTTTAAAAAAAAATCATCCATCAGCTAACTCAGCGAGTGAAATTCAAAATTTATATTATGTACTTTTGATTTGATTTTTCTATTATAATATAATTGCAAATAACCTTTTTATGTTATTATTCAAAATATCATGGATTTTAGTTTAAAATACTGAGTTTTTAAATTTTTCTAATCTGTTATTTCAAAATTATGCGTGCAGACCTTGTGAACGAAAAAAGTAACATACCAAGATTCTTCTATACTTAATAATTAATGGCACGTGATAATTAGACTAAGGTAGTAAATACCTCAGGGGAAATTATCAAACCCGTGACAGTTATTAAACTACCCTCTATTATCACTGTATCCAACTACTTGTTTTTTACAAAATACAAATATTTCTTATATTACATATTTTTTTTTCTTTTCCAAATACTATAAGAGTATTTTGAGTCTTGCGTTTGTTACATTCATTCACAAGTGTTTTGTTTGATATTTTGAATTTTGCAATTATTATTATCATTTCCAAATGATTTATTTCAAATGCATGACTCTTACATTTATTTACATTTCTAAAGTTTTATATGAAATCATTCAATTTTACTTGCGTAATTTTCATTTCCAAGATTTTTATTAGATATTTTTGAATTATATTTATGGTTTCAGTTCCAAATGTTTTATATGAAACCATTCAATTTTACAAGTATTATTTTCATATCCAAGTTCTTTTGCCTGAAATTTTGAATCTTTTGTTTTTATTTCCAGCTAAAATACTTAATTTAAAATCATAACTATACTGATATTTCATTTAGGTGAAATCATAAAAATATGGATATTATATTTAATAATTTAATACATTATTTGTAATTTAATAATTTTGTTGAGTCAGACATTCTATAATTTAATATAAGCAAGCCTATCAGATTTTCACCAAAATAAGTAAACTACAGAATAATAACAAGAATACATTTGTGCACTAAATCATTTAAAATTTTAATATTTTGTTATTACTGATGATTATTAAGGTTTTTATATAATATTTTCACAATTATAATTCTTGGTGTTTTTTATACTTCTAATATAAAATGATGAATGGGATTTCTGTATTAATGTTTATATAATGTGAAGGTAAAGGAAACCTGGGTATCAGTTTTAAAATGGTTTTAAATTTTAATTTTTCTTACTTGAACCCACTGTAAGGTATGGCTGTGTGTCAAGGGCCCTGATGCGCTTCCACGTTTGCGGTGGGGGTGGGGGGAACTGTAATGATATTTTAACCCTAATTTCAATTTAATTAATTTCCAAGATTTTATATTAATTTAGCCCATAATAACTTCATTCTAAAATATTCTCTTATTTCGTGATCCAATTCCCCTTTCTCTACTTAATTAATTCAAAGAAGCTCTATAAAATTGCTAAATCGACTAAACACCGACACATTCTCACGCTCTGCGTGAAGGGGTAGAAAAATGTCCAATAAGCACATTCTTTTTAAAAGATCCCTGTGTTTCCCTTACTTGCGATTGACATGCGTTAGAAATCCCTATCAGAATCTTAATAATATATTAGCGCTGTAAAAAAATATTTTCCCTATCCATATCTCATGTTATATAAGATGAGGGATAATTTATTTCACTTTTCTTCCCCACTTCTGCTTTTGTGCCGCACTGTGGCAGACGTGCCTTGCCCTCGTCTCTTCTTGTAAATAATTATGCTTTCCCGATGGATTAAAATGAATTTAAAAATGTAAAATGTCTCATCTATGTCTTCAAACCTGCCTTCTGATTGAAACAAAATAATGTTTACATATATATACACTGGTGTGCAAAACTTAAGCAACAGGTATGTTTTTTGCCATAACTTCACGAGAAATCATCTGAGAGACATGAAATTCAGAAATGAGATACAGCATTTTGTTCTGAAAGAACGACGAAAGCATAGTTGCATAGTTGTACAATGCATACAGTATGGAATCAAACAAAAAAAGGCTTTATTGAACTCATAGTATCGTTACACATGATTGTCTGTACAAGAGGAAGAACAGCAAGCAGATGTTCCTTAGTATGGGATATGCCCTCCCCTTACTTCAATGGTTGCTTCGCACCGTCTCCCCATACTCAGCACCAGATTATCCAACAGTTCTTGAGGTAAGAGTGCCCATTCCTCAATCAGCATCTGTTTAAGTTGTCGGGTGTTCCCAGGAGGATGTAATCGTGCCGCAAGGCGTCTCCCCAAAGCATTCCACACATGTTCTATCGGATTTAAATCAGGGGAGCACGCCGGCCAATCCATTCCTGTCCTGTGTGGCCGTGCATTGTCATCCATAAAAACGAAGTCTGATCCAATGGCACCTCGGAGCAGACGCACATGGAGAAGGATCATCTCCTGACAATAGCGATCTCCAGTTACAGAACCTCTGTCGAAAACGTGGAGCTCAGTCCGCCCATTCATCATAATGCCTCCCCAGACGACAACTCCAGGACCACCGAAACGGTCTCTTTCCGTGATGTTACAAGCGATTCCCAACGCCAGTTAATTCGGAGAGAGGTCGGGACACGGTTTCATCTCAGTAACTGCCATACATGACTCATGCTGTTGAGGAGCTCCTGGAAAGTGAAGATATCACTCGAATGGATTGACCGGCGTGCTCCCCTGATTTAAATCCGATAGAACATGTTTGGGATGCTTTGGGGAGACGCCTTGCGGCACGATTACATCCTCCTGGGAACATCCGACAACTTAAATAGATGCTGATTGAGGAATGGGCACTCTTACCTCAAGAACTGTTTGACAATCTGGTGCTGAGTATGGGGAGACGGTGCGAAGCAACCATTGAAGTAAGGGTAGAGCATATCCCATACTAAGGAACATCTGCTTGCTTTTCTTCCTCTTGGACAGACAATCATGTGTAACGATACTATGAGTTCAATAAAGCCTCTTTTTGTTTGATTCCATACTGTATGCATTGTATTCATTTCTGCGCAACTATGCTTTCGTCATTCTTTCAGAACAAAATGCTGTATCTCATTTCTGAATTTTATGTCTCTCAGATGATTTCTCGTGAAGTTATGGCAAAAAATATACCTGTTGCTTAAGGTTTGCACACCAGTGTATATTCTTTTTTCTTCTGGGAAATTAAGACATATATTCGAAATTTTATATTGCTAGTTGAAAAACACTTAATTTGGGAAATTCTGAATATAAAGGCGATGTCTTGAAATAAAAAAAATTGATACATTTACTGATGACACATTTTTAAATGACAGGTATTTGCAGTTTTATTTTAGGATAATTAGCTTTGGAATAATGAATAGCGTTTGAATATTTTTTAACGGATTATATGAATGAAATAGTTTCGATATAGATGTATATAAAAATTGCATCTTTCTCTGATTTTCAGTTTAGTTACAAGGATTCAAAAGTATACTTTTTGAAAAGTTTTATTTATTTTATTCGGATAATGAACTCATCTTGAGTTCTTAAACTGGCTTTTAAATTAATTAGACGAGAATAGTATTTTTAATTTAATAAGGTGAATGCAATTTCTAGCAGAAAGAAACTTCAAGATTTCAGATGAATATCCTTCTTTATATTACACAAATCTATTTCTCATACGGATACTTTTTAATAACGTATGGAATGACATTGCTTTTTTTCCATTTATGGAATCAAATTGAAAGATATGCAAATTTTATTGCTGCTTTAATTTTAGAACAGCATTTCTTGAAAAATGTCTTAATCATTTAATGCTAATTGCTTAAGTTTTCGTTACTGAATAAGGTTGACTTTGAATATGATTCCTTAAACATCGCATGTTGAAATATTGATAAAAATACAAAAATTTATGATGCCAATTAAGCATTTCTGAAAAGAAGTTTTTGAGAAACAATATTTGATTTTTAAGCAATTCCGATGTACGAAAATTTCCAATAAATAAAAGGCTTCCTACGCACTAATTAAATGATATATTAAATATCAAAAATATTCCCAGATATATGTTTAACGAGAAATGGAACAGTTATTTAAAAATTAAAATGCAAAATATCGAGGCATAGGTGTAGTCTAGCAAAAACTTATTCCTTTACAAGTAATTAATTGTTCGTAATTTGTACAAATTGCATTTTAGAATTTAACATTTAATGATGGCACATATGGCATTTAATATAGAATGATGTATTCTATAAGGATTTGAAAACTGTATTCGCTTAGAAGGTTATCAAGATATTTTAAATTCATATCGTATCTAAATTTTATTATTATTTTTAATTTAAATAATTGGCCTCTGTCAATTTTAAATGAAATGAAATTTTTATAAAAATCAATAATTAATGAAAATATAAGAATAAAAAATTATGTAAATTTTTAGTGTGTTTCGATTACATTTAGGAAAAATATTATCTCACAAAAGTGTCTTTTGCATTATCTTAAAATCTTAAAACAAATTCTTAATAATACTAATTTTATTTCAATACAATTCTTTCTCTAATAATAATAAAATTTTAAGAATTAATTTGATGCATAATCTGTACCATTAATTATTGTTCCTTTAAACCATTCAGTTCCATGGTTTTCCAGTAATAAATTTAAGATTTTTTTTACTTTTTTAGGCATTGAATATGCCCTAGGAGTTTCGTTTTCACTTTTATTTTATTATATATACACTTTTTCGTTTGCACTTACAGTAATTTGTAGTAAATTTATTCCTTGAAGCTGACATTTTACAGTCTTAAAAAGGTGACTTTGTAAATAAATGGATTTCATATTAATTTATTAATTGTTTAACAGCTAGAAAAACCTATATTCCAGTTGAGCAAACAAGTTAAAAAAGAAGTGTAAGCGTAAGCCTAAGAAGGAACCTTATCAAGCATTAGAAATTAAATGTATTAAAAGAGCTCAGATTTGATGAATGGAAATTTCCTTAAAGTTAAAAGCATAAAGAAAATTAATTTATTTTAATGAATAATTAAATATTGCTTTATATTTTATTACATTTTATTAAATTGTAAACATTATTTTCAGAAGATTCAATTCAAAAAGCCATTACTTTAAATGCTCAGATTATATGCTTTCAAATTTTATTTGTAAAATATTTTCCTCACATAATTAAATTATTTTGATATTATATGTATTTATGCGAGTTCGCTTTATTATTTACGAAAACGATAAATTTACTTAAATAAATTACATTCAGATTAGTAATATTGTTACAAAAATGAAGGTGTATTGAATTTAAAAAATTTTTTTCTTTAGATATTGATCAAAAGAGAAAAAATTTCCTTAAAATTTATCTATATTCGTTTTTAAAGTAGAACCTAAAGGAAGTCTCAGAATTAAAGCCAGATTTGAATTTGCCACCATTCGGGCAATAAAGTGTTGGCAACCTTATTAAAAACCCCATTTGAAAGCTGATAATTTAGGGTTAGTAAAAATAGAGCGTTTCACGATAGAATTGCATTCTTTTCATGGTTAAACTATATAATGAAAGTCTGGCGGCAACAGTTAGAAAATTTCAGAATTGGCTTCCTAGATCGTATGATTTAACACCATTCGATTTTTTATAAGGTTATTTGAAGTCAAAAGTGCATTGAAGGTGGAAATTCAACGATACATCAACGAAATTCATCCATATTTATACAAAATGGCCTTTGAAAAATTCGACAAAAATGACTATATGCCATCAATGACTATATGTCATTTGCCCTATGTGTTATTCCATACATAATCTATTCTGTGTACTTTACAATTAAAGAAAAATATAACAATTTAAAGAAAAAAAACTTTATTTTTTATTTAATTCAAATGTTGCGTTAGCACGTCGTTCTATCGTGTAACGCTCCATTTTTAAACTCTAAACTATTAGCTGTCAAATTGTATTTTAAATAAGGTTACCAACACTTAACTGCACGAATGGTGGCAATTCAGATCGTGTTAATTTTGGGACACCCTTAACAGATAGAATTCTTGTTTTCCGCTAGTAGCACATGATAAATGGTACATTGCGAAAAGTAAAATGAGGAATGAAATGGAATAAAAGTTTTATTATTACGATATTCCTAGAATGTAATTCACATTTTTTTGTTCTCTAGAAAGTGGTTTATGTTCGTTTGGAAAGCAAAAATAGTTTTGATAGTTCCGGCTTTACCCTTTCAGTCCGCAAATGTCTCCATCGCGTTAAATGTCAAAACTTCATAACTCCATTTTTCTCCTCTCTCGCTAGAAAGCTTTCCGGTTGCAACCGAAAATGGCGCAAAGGACAAATGAAAGAGGAAAGGTTAATTTCGATAATAGTTATAAGCTGCATGCTGCGTGATGCACGAAAAAATATCGTTTGCTTCTCTTCGCGTGAGAAGATCGATGATAATATCGATTACAGCAGAATGTTGACATTTAAAAATATTACATAGTGGGCAAAAGATGAGCTCCTGGTTCTGTTTTTTTTTATCTTCTCTCATTTGGGACCAAATTATTAATTAATTCTGAAATTAGTATCCGGAAATAAAGAGTACAAAATTTTTCTTTCGGAAAAAATGGCCAGTAGAAAAAAAAATGAATTAACCCAGAAAACGTTTTAGTTTAATTTTTAGAAAACTAAAACACGCACAAAGTGATCTAAATATAATTAAAATTATCTACTGTTTGGTGATTCTCCCTTTTACCAAGATAACATCGCAGTTTAAGCTGCGCAAGTGGATTAATCATACGATGCACGAGTAGCTTCCATTGTATTTCCTTTCTTATTCCGAGATGTATGTGTATTTCATTATCTAACAGAAACTTCTTAATGTTTCCTTTAAATAAAGATGTTTTTTACGCTTTCATTGAATTAAATATTATGGACAATATCCACAATGATTTAATTTTATGTCAATGATCTAAAATACAAGTTTAAGTAACGAAAGTCTTGTCAATGGCAACTATTGCTTAGTTAAAGCATAAAAAGAAATAAAAAATTATCCATTTTAAAACTATATCACTAGCTCTATAATGAGAATCATAGCACTTTGAAGGAAAAACTCTTGTATTTCTTTTAACCAACAAAACAGCCGATTTTTCTTGAAGATTATTTTTAACAAAACTCTATATTGAAACTTTATATTAAAATATAAAAACTCTTAAATAGATAATATTTACTTAAGTAAATTAAACTAATCATATTCTATCAAATTTAAATTATAACTGAAATGAAATATCCTCAGAAAATTCAGAGGATAGCTGAATGAAAAAGTATTTGCAAAATTTAAAAAAAAAAAACATCAAAAGGCTATATAATGCTGACATAAATGTTTTTCTAAAAAACAAATATTGCTGAGATTCTGCGTTACGGGAAAATTGAACATTTATTATTAAAATTATTCAATATTTGTTAATATATGTTGAAGCGCATTAACCATTTATAAATTAAAGAAGTAACATTGAGGGATTTTCGGGTCAGATATTCAGTCACAATATTCCTTAAAAGATACCAGATCTTTATAATTCAGAAATTCAATCCTACGAAAAACTTTTGAAATTGTGTATGAATCTATGAAGCATTCAAATTTGAATTCTTAATGATGCAAATAGTGAAATTTTGCTTATTCTTTTAAATTATGTAGGTAAATTTTTTTAATGCTTTTTAGGATTTAGCCAAATGAATTTTTCAACCATCCATAAAAGGTTTAACAAAACTCTAGTAATAATAGTACATTCATCTGACAATGCAACTGCAAAATATTTGGCTTGCTGGATTGAGATGTCATGTCTCTTTTTCGTCTGTTAGATCTGAGAATAGATTTCAAAATTAAATAAGCGCGTCATTTTCGCTGAAGCAAGGATCAATGCCATGGTACTCAGGTACTGAGCAAAATGTGATTATACAGTCACTCAAAAAATATTGGGACACTTGGAATGCATTATTTAATCAAGAAATCTTTTAACATTTTGGTGCACATTATACAAGGTGTCTCTAAAAGCTTGACCGCGGCTTTTATTCCTTAAATATTGATTGTAGACATGTACTTTAAATTACAAAGTTGCGTAAAAAAGGGTGCAAAATGTTATAAAATCGATTAAAATTTTCAAGGGATTAAACAAAAAATACAAAATTTAAATTTTTATACGGACCACGTGCAAAAATATTCCCATTGAGTAAAATGTGCTCCATTCTCTAATAAGATTATGTACAAAATTTCAGAATTTTATCATGAAAATTCTCAAAGATCTGTTAAAACTAAGTTGGAGAAGGGTCAATCACAAATGAAAATGCAAATGTATACAGCTTCAGAGCAGATGACGCGACGCAGGAATGTATCATAAGAAAATTAAATATGCTTCATATCTTTAGTTTTAAATAAAAATTTTATAATCTATGCTTCCTGAAAAATACTTTAAAATTCTATATCATGAATTACAGAATATAAGTTAAAAATAGCACAGTCAGTGAACTTGTAAAAAAATCGTATGTAATATTTCATTAAAATAATCTTTCCTTAATGTAATCTTTCCTTATGTTATGTAATCCTTCTTTTAAGTTATTATTTCTACAAATCTTTAATACCTTTGAACAAATAATTAGTAAAATTATTATTTATTTATTCAATCATTACTTTCTTTGTTAATTTGTGTACGACCCCTAAAATACGAACATCCGACAAGATTTTTTCTCTTTGCGAAACTTATAACCAGGCATCGAAGTGGTTTAAGTCAGCATTTATGTAGTTTTATAACTTTTGTGATAAAATGCTGAGACTTTTTGTGATAAAATGCTGAAATTTCGTACATGGCCTTATTAAAGGATGTGACACATTTTACTCACTGGGAAGTTTTTTGAACGGGGTACGTATACAGATTTAAATTTTGTATTTTTTAAAGTCTAGTCCCTTGAAAACTTTAAATGATTTCATAGCAATTTGCACCTTTTTCTACGCAACTTTGTAATTTACAATATATGTCTATGATCAATATTTCAAGAATAAAAGCCGCAGTCAAGGGTTTTGAGACACCCTGTATAAGGAAAATTTTCTTACTATTTTAGAATTATAATTTGATCTAGTATTTTAAATATAATTTAAACTCAAGTAGCTATCAAAAAAGTATTGGGACACTTTTGAAATAAGAAATTTAAGAACTACAGAGTACATCAACAAAATTTAATTTTCTACTTTTTTTAGACTGTTATTGACAAGAAATATGCAGAAAAGTTATGCGTATAAAATAATGGCGAGAAACAAAGTTATTTCATTTGATATGCAAAATCAGGTAATAAGTCATTGAAAAAATGGAGAATAAGTTCGTTGTACAGGACAAAACTTGAAGCTCAGTAAATATACTGTTTTGATATTTACAGGCTAAATAAAAAACAATGTGTAGAAAACAAATAAAGATCAGGGTGTCTCAAAACGTTTGGTGGAACGTAAAGTGAGACAGATTGTGGGATCATCTTATATTAATCCAAGAAATAGTGCAGTAACATTGATTCGGAAATGCAAAAGTGTTCCGGAAATCTATAAATCCTGAAACTGTCAGAAATGTTTTAAGAAAACCTAAACATCATGACAGAGTACCTTGGAGAATATTCTATGTCAGCAAAGTAAATCGAAAAGCTGAACTGAAATTTGCTAATATGTACATAAAGTAGCCAAAAGAATTTTCAGAAAATGTCTTTTTTGCGGATGAAAAGCTAATATAACATTTTCGGATCGGATGACAAGCAAAAGTTTTGTTTCGCATTAAATACAGAATAGCATATTGAAAAGTTGCGGCTTTCTGTGAAATATGAAAGTGGCAACCAATTAATCAGGGACTGCCTGGGAAGTTTTGGTGTGGGGAACTTGGATTTCGTAGATGGTACAATGAATAAATACGCCTGACTTGACATTCTAAAGCGAAATTTGCTGAAAAGAGCGAGTAACGTAGAATTCCAAGACATTTTAAATTCGAAATAATTAAAATCGCTTTCCGAGAGTCCAGAATTTGATCCCATTAAATATATGTGGGATTATTTGTAGCAAAAAAATAAGTGAACATAGTATTTATAACAAACAAGAGGTTTTAAAAAAGGCATCTTATCAAAAAAGGGGCCAAAATCAAGGGATCATTTTGCACTAATTTGATCAACTCTATACCAAATCGACTGCGAGATGTAATAAAGAGGCAGGATGGTCTCAAAACATACCTATCTATCAGGTTTCTATTATTTTCTTAATTTATTGGATGGTGTCCTAATACTTTTTGAACAGATTTTCTGACTGTTTATCTTCTTTTTTTTCTGTGTTTTAAGAAAGTCCATCTGCATCTATACCAAATAGGAAAGGATCCACATGGACTCTAGAAACGGAGGTGTGGTGTGATGTTAGGCGTTAAATGTTAAGAAGGCTTTTTTAACTTTAAAATTAAATCATAATTATATTGATATATGAATTCTGTTTGAGTTACTATGATTTGCATTTATAAAAATGCACTACATTTCTTTTTTTGGTTTCATTTATATATTTAATTTGTATATAATGATTAAATTTGTTATTTACATTGTGTCCTAATACTTATTTCGATGACTGTATACAAAGAAGATAAATTCAGTGGAATTTTTCCGGATACAGCCATGACAATGAAGTAATGCAATGATATAAAAAGTAAATACAAAAGAAAACCCAAACCAGAAAATAAAGCAGCATTGAACTGTTTCATTTAAAACTGCTGATGAATGCAGCAGAGAATTGATCCACATTCCTTTCTTTCCGAAAGCATTAGACTAGCAAGCGCCATGCAAAGAATTCCGCCTTCGTTTTTTGTTACCGAATTCCTTATAGGAAATTTTGTTCAGAAGATATCCCATGGGCCGTGATTTGCTTTTGTCGAAAAGAAAATTTGGGTTGCTCTTTTTTTACAGTAAAAATTTCTGATCACTTGGAGAGTTTCTTACTAAAGAATAATTGCAAAGCTATTTTTAAAAACCGCAAACGTAAAACTGAAGCCCTGATGAATAAATATACATACGAAGACATAATTTAGATATTCAATTTTTTTTTGGTTGCTTCAATATACAAGTTGAATTTTTACTTTCCCGTACGCAAAGAATAGAAAAAGTATTGTAATTGTCAAAAAATTCGAACTCGAAATTTTAAAGAGTCTCTACATTTTAAACCTCCATGATTTCGAGAACCCATTTTTGGCATTATATTTATCTGTCTGTGACAAAGTTAACCAAAACTGCTTTGAGTTAGGCGGATGACATTTGATTTATGGTCTTTACAACATATTTGTAGTGTTTTATCAAATTTTCAGAAAAATCCATTCAGAGGAAGTCGATGTCTGGCTGTCCGAATATAATGATAGCATCAGAGTAAATATAACTAGATAGGTAAAATTTGGTACAATTTAACATTTAAAATGTAGATATCGACCAAATTCGCAATCAAATTTATCAGAGGGTTATCTTTATTTCGTTATGTAGTTTCACAAACAAGTAAACGCGATGATTAAAAAAACACATTGCATAATTATTTAAATATATCAAAACTTATACTTGATTTTCTGACTACAATTATAGCTCTGTGAAAATTTTGGCTTCAATCGGTTGGAAAAGACGAATATAAGACACAAATTCAGTTTTCGTATATTATTAATCCCAGAGATTAATCGCCAAGTTTCACAAGGTAGATTCAGTAAAAAAGTTAAATTCATGACAAATATCAATATTTCATAACTTTAGTTAGCCAAGGTGAGTCCTACCTAAGGTCTGAAATTTTTTGGGGTATGAAGTGGATATATCCTTTATCAGAAAGTATGAAAGAAAATTTTGGAGAAAACACTCCCATGGGTTTTTATTGTGTCTACTTTTCACAGGAATTCTATGATAATTGTCAGAGATTTAACGAGCCATTTAAAATAGATAGGTACCAAAAGATTTTGTTATTACCTAAGCAATCTAACCCTCGGGGGTGCACCACGAAATGAGGATGAGATGCTTCTGGTATGGTGGTTGGATCTCGCCACCCTGGAGAGTACACAAAAAGGTGGGGAATCTGGCTCCTCACATCGATGACGGGACGTACTTCCTTCGGGATGGGTTGTACCGTGGCCGGTGAGGGCTCCTTAGGACTCAACCACAGTTCCCGCCAGTGTTTTTGTTGCGGCGGTCTAGTCATTCAGTATTTTTATCTGTGTGCTTTCGGGTGGGTCGGAGAGTCAGTGATATGACTTACCTAAGCAATCTGATTATATTTTTATTTTTATAAAATTAATCATAACATTACATCAGAATGCTTATAGGATGACTTATTATCAGTAAGCTGCTTGATGTGAAAAGCCACATAAAATGCTTTATAGTCTACAGAGTAAATTGTTGAATTACCAAATGTAGAAAGTAATTTTTTTTTTGGAAAGTTGAATCTTATTTGGAAAGAAGCTTTCAAAATTTTAATTATATTTCAACTTAAAAATCAAAGAGGCTTAAGAGTCATCTGAAATTTTTTCATATTCTCTCTCATAAGTGCACTCTTGTATTATGAACTGCATATCTTTGGTGAAAAATAATTACGAAAGAGAGTACTAGTGTGCAATCTTTGGCGATGAATCGCTATGATGAAGTTAATGCACAAGCCTAGATAGCTGAATACAAATTTTGCACTCCGTTTTTCTGACGCACAGAAATCAAAATTTGATACAGAATCACATTTGATACAGTTTGATACAGTTGATACAGTTTTTTGATACAGCAAATTTGATACAGTTCACAAATTTTCATAACAAATTTCATATATTTAGGTCATTTCGGTTTTGAGCTATCGTATTTACATGCTCTTGAAAGTACAGAGTGATAGACGATTTATTCTTTAATGGATTTCAATCGAAATTTTGATGCGCGTTTACATGTTAGAATTCAAATCTGTGTATCAAATCTTATTTATCTGGCTTTCGTCGCTTTGTAGCTATCGTGTTAAATTGTATTCGGACAGCCGGTCAAGCAAAATTCCTATGAATGCATTTCGTTCAACATTTGACAGAAACATGAAAATACACTGTTAAAACATTAAAACAAATTTCATTCATCCATCTTAAAACGTTTTTTGGGTTATTATGTTTACGGATACACGTAATTTTAAAAATGTGTTTTTTGGACTCGAGGTGGGACTGAAGCGGAGAAATTGAATTTTTGGAAGATTACAATATTTTTCCTTTGTACGTTTCGTTTTCAATGAAATAATCAGTAAATCGTTTTCAATGAACCTTCAGTAATCTCGAAACATATTATTACATAAATGATTTTCATACAACTTTTAGATTTCAAATTTAAACTTTTCAATTGTAAGAATTTTATTTACGTCCGATTTATTTCTCTAATTTTTAAAAATACTTTTAAATAAATGTTGCAGTAATACTTTTCATTATTTTAGTTACTGGTTTTATATTCATACATTTTGGATGGTATTAAGCAAAATGTTTTGTGTTCACTTATATGCTATATGATTAAGAATGGATTTTTAAAATAAATTTCAGATAAATAAATTAAAACTAATGCACTATCATTGAACAATGCTTTCGACTTGAAGTTCGAATCTCTTTAAATACTTATACATTTACTCATTAATATATTTCCTTAAATATTATCTATACCTATACTTACAATAAAGCTCAATGTGTGTGTGTGTGTATTGGCGCTCTAAAGGCCACACCATTCAACCTACAGCTACCAAATTTGACACGTGTTATACCTTGGAGGCCGGGAATGTGCACCTGTGGGTTATTCTTTCGAATTTTTAATTAGAATTTTATTTATTTAAAAATTAAACGAAATTTTGGTGTGTTTCTGCTATAAATTCCGAAAATATTATCGCACAAAAAGATTTTTACATGAAGTGAAAGATCAAAAATTTATCTTTTAAATGATACCAAAGTTTTTACCTTAAAATTAAATTTCTATTTTTAATGAATTTTTAAATAAATATTTTAACTATATTTTTCAACAATTTTTTTCGTACAAAATAAAAATAAAATTTAAGCTGCACGAGCACGTTTCGCATTCATGGGAAAAAATTAGCTTTTTTCAAAGTGTTGCCATCACATTGATTATAGTTCCAACTAAAAATAAATTAAATCTTTTTGGAAATGAAATCTGCAAAAATATAATTTTCGGCACGTGTCTGTAGTAAATGAAACAAATATGAAATATTATTTTTTCAAAAAAATAAATTCAAGAAAAATTATTTTATGATCTTTTACATTCTCTATATTATTAATCCAATAAATCAGTTTTATTTTAAGGCAAGTTTTGTTTATTATGAACAGGATATCCATTCAAATAAGGGCCACACAGCTAATTTGTAAACCTTTAGTGAGACACAGATCTGCTAAAATGGTCTACATGGAAAATGATTATATTTTATGTAACTTGATTCAATAAATGCTCTAATAAATAACGAATTTTTGATTTTACATAAAGCTTCTGCTGTGGAAATCATGAATAACAAAATGTTCTGGAAACACTAATATTTTAAATAAAAAGAGTTAATTTCCAATTAATTAAATCAATCACTCAAACTGACTGATTAATGAAAATTTGAATATCACTATTCAATAAAAAAAAAAAAGGATAATTTTAGATTTTCCATCGATCGTTTCAAAGAAAATACGCCAATCAGCGCGCAGGTTTCTCAAGATTAATTGGCCTAAGATTATGAAAATGTTGAGTTTTTCTAAATTTTTAACATTTGAAACTTTATAAATAAGTCTTAGTTGATCGTGGAAAATAGTTCTGACTCTGTTTTCATTAATCATGTTATTAAAAAAATTAACATTTATTGACGAACACGAACATACTGATATTCGCCGTTACTCTAATTAGACATTATAAAATTTGAATAGCTAAACATAAAAACAGATGTGCGCCGGTTTCTATGGCAACACAGCTGGAAAGGAAAAAGGAGTTTCTAAGACAGAACATCTGCTTTACCCAATTTTATAGAATAACTTTTCCCCTTTTTCGTTCCATTAAAAAAAACATATTTAATAAGAACACCTACTTTACTCCGTTTTTTAGAATAATTTTTTCCTTTTTCGCTTGCTTTAAAAAACATCTATACATAAAAAAGAAACGTATCAAAATTCTAGACAAACTGCGCATGCGCCTGTCCTCATAGCAACAGAGCTGAAAAGGGAAAAGTCGTCTCCAAGACGGAAAACCTGCTTTACCCAATTTTTTAGAATAATTTTTTTCCCTTCCTCGCTTGCTTTAAAAAAAAAACATCTATATATATATCTATACTTATAATAAAGCTCTATGTGTGTGTGTGTGTGTGTGTGTGTTTTGGCACTCTACAGGCCAGACCATTTAACCTATAGCTACCAAATTTGGCACGTGTATACCTTGGATGTCGGGAATGTGCACCTGGGGGTTATTTTTTCAAATTTTTAATTAGAATTTTATTTATTTAAAAATTTAGTGAAATTTTGGCGTGTTTCTGCTATAACTTCCAAAAATATTACCGCACAAAAAAGATTTTTACATGAAGTTAAAGATAAAAAATTATCTTTTAAATGATACCAATGTTTTAATCTTAAAATTAAATTTCTATTTTTAATGAATTTTTAAAAAAATATTTTAATTATATTTTTCAACAATTTTTTTCGTACAAAATAAAAATAAAATTTAAGCTGCACGAGCACGTTTCGAATTCATGGGGAAAAATTAGCTTTTTTCAAGGTGTTGCCATCACATTGATTAAAGCTCCAATTAAAAATAAATTAAATCTTTTTGGAAATGAAATCTGCAAAATATATAATTTTCGGCACGTGTCTGTAGTAAATGAAACAAATATGAATTATTATTTTTTCTAAAAAATAAATTCAAGAAAAATTATTTTATGATCTTTTACACTCTCTATATTATTAATACAATAATTCAGTTTTATTTTAAGGCATGTTTTGTTTAATATGAACAGGATATCCATTCAAATCAGGGCCACACAGCTAATTTGTAAACCTTTAGTAAGACACAAATCTGCTAATATGGTCTAAATGGAAAATGATTATATTTTATGTAACTCGATTCAATAAATGATGTAATAAATAACGAATTTTTTATTTTACATAAAGCTTCTGCTGTGGAAATCACGATTAACAAAACGTTCTTGAAACACTAATATTTTAAATAAAAAGAGTTAATTCCTAATTAACTAAATCAATCACTTAAACTAACTGATTTATGAAAATTTGAATATCACTATTCAATAAAAAAAGGATAATTTTAGATTTTCCATCGATAAATAAAATAAAACGCTTGGTTTTATTAAAAAATATCTTTATATTAATTGCAATTTCATCATTTCCACTTTAAATTTAAGGTGAAGTTTTACCGGAAACGACAACAAATTAGCAAAATATATATAGTAAATTGAACGAAACGATCTAAACAACAGTATAAGTTTAGTATTACTGTCAAAATTTGAAGATTAAAATTGTTTTGTTTGAGAATCTGTTAAGAGACCAGTTACTTAAAATATTTAATTGAAAATTGTAGCGAGCGGTAATACTGGCGAACCGGCTGGTCGCCAAAGGCGGCTAGTATGTTTTATAAAGCTTACTTTTCAATAATTGTCGTAATGCTTGAAAGTTTAATTGAGATCTTTTTTATGTATATTAAACTTTTATAACGATTAGAGATGCCTCCAATGCCGTTGAGTTTATGATTATTTGTTTCGCATTTTCCAGTTCAAGGGTTAGCTCCTTGTTCAAAGTCGACTATGTAATTTTGAGGCACTTTGGCTGAATGGTTTTTGAGATGAATAATTTGGCTTCATAATCGAGATCTTCGTATTAGTTAACTACCATGTTAATATATATTTTAAAGTTCTCTTGAATATTACCATGGCTTTTTCTCGCCTGTTGATAAATAGATGTCTCAGCTTCAGTATTAGTAAACTACGACCGATTCATTCAGACTGGCAAATAGTAAAATAATGGCAACAAAAAGAATGATTTTGAAACTTTGGGAAAGGGCCACATTCTAATAATGAATTACTATCAATGAGCAAACGACTAGCAAAGAAAAGTAACAATGGTTTTCGGTACTCATTTTTACTTCAATTTTTATAACAACTTTAAAAGATAATTTTGTTGGCTTAGGTTCTAGTGAGTAAATTGCGACAGGAAAGGAAATGGCTGACCAACTTGGAGAAAGCGCTTATTCGATATTGAATTAGTGTCAAGAAACAAACTAGTAAGAAAACAGCAGCAATAGCGACTCGGCAACCAAATTTCTCATGTTTCTAAAGTAACTCTAAAGAATTTAATAAGCTAACAGTGAATGGTGGTAACAAAATGAATGATTAACAAATTTAAGGAAAGCTTCATGTTCTAGTTTTAAATTGAATTACGATGGAAAATTAAGAACGTAAGCAAATAACAGCAGTAAAAGTTTTATTATCAACTTTAAGCTTCTTTTCTAGAACACATCAGAAATCTTTGGATTAATGCGCAACTTTTATGTTTTAAGTAATGCTGACTGTTCATAAATACTCTAGAGACAGAGTAGAACTTTTATGTGTTTAAACACTCTATTTTGAGAAGTACAAAATAATGGCCATCGTTTTCGGTCATTCTGTGACCTCTTAAATTTATTATATCGTTTGTTATTTTAGACTACCTCCCTAGTTATTGATGACTAAATATAGAAAAAGGTAGTTACTTATGTCAAATGAATATTTTAAAAGCGTTATATATAATACGCTTGAATAAATGAATTAAATTTTTTTGCGCCCTTTTCTGTCTAAATATATATATATATATTTGAGTTTTTGTTAGAATGAAAGAATTTCAATGATATGGTTGTTTTCAAAAGTTCCAAAACTGGTGGTGAATATAAAACAAGAGAAACTGCCTTTTATAAAAAGATTATCATTTTATTTTCAATACGTTACATTTTTTAGTTATTGCTTTTTTTAAAGCTTGTTGAATTGCTTTTATCATCTAAAATGTTTTTGTGTTTTAAAGGTTAAAAAATAATAAGTACAATACGTTTAATGAACACTGAACAAATACTAAGCAACCATTATAAATTATATTTCGTAGTCTTGCAAATAATATATTGAGAGACAAATGCGATCTTATTATGATAATTTAAAGCATTTTTGTTTTGTTTCAAATAAACAAATTAAAAAACAACAAAGATTTCTAAGATTCATTATCTTTATTTTTTTAAAATTTGATACATTTTTTGCTTAATTTAAAAATGAATTTGTTTTCTTAGAAAATAATGAATTAAATCTCAATAATTACTTTAAATGTCTATTTAATGTTTTATGCTTTATTATCGTCTGCTAGTGAAATTTATTTATTAATCTGTGGCTCACAATATTTTAATCTGGATTATGGAGGTTAAATTTTAATGCTTAATGAAGTAATATGTAAGTGAGACGACCTTTCTTTCTTTCTTTGTTTTATAAAAAAAGGGAAAGCTTTAAACATTGGATAAAAATATTTAACCATTTACATGATTAGCTGACATTTAAGAAAAGAGATAAATTTATTACATAAATGATTTTTTGTCCAAGGATCATTTATAAGAAAAAGAAAACAGCCAGCTTAAAATAAAGTTCTAATGTTCAAAGTGAATGTTATTTGATTCACTGTCACATATGAACATTCCTTGAAAACCCTATTAAGAAATTATGGTACAAAAACGCAAAATATAGGGAAAAAGAAAAACTTAATTGAAGAAAACTTTTGTTTTCGTTTTGTTAGATTATTAACTCGTTTATTTCTCTAGAATTATTAACATGATATTGTTTATAGATTGGCATAAATCTATAAATTGCGATGTGCGTGACGCAAAAAATATTCAAAACGCTCTGCATAGAGCTTTCAAAATTTGCTCAGAGTTTCTTCTTTGATTAGTAGATGCTTTCAAAATTTAGTTTCGTAATTAAAAATTAATATACATTTTAATGCTTTTATTTAATTACTTAAAAGCAAATTATTAAACAAAAACTATATTCGAACATTTTATGAGAAATATCGGTGTTATTTTCTTATAGGTTTAATCAATTTTTATAATAATCTTTAATAAATCTTTAAATATAGTTTTAAGTATATTTTACAATAATATTTTTCATTGTTTGAATTACTGGATTTATGCTTGCTTGCGCTTCAATGATATTGAATCCATTATTTTAATTGAACATTTTAGTTGATTTATTTACTTGAAATAATTTGATCCTCCCCCCGAAAAAAAAACAGGCCTTAAGTCATAACCATGGTTAGATTTCTTTGAGCATTTCATGTGAAAGTTCATGACTAATAGATAAATATTTATTAGACGTTCCAGTTTTCGAGGGATATATATATATATATATATATATATATATATATATATATATATATAACAAAAGTATAAAAATCAAGTTAATAGGAAAAACAAATAAACCAAATAAAAAATAAAAAAAGAATTCGGCCTGAAGACTTTTTCAAGGATCACCCTCAGGCAGGGATTCAAAAAAAGGGATTCTTTCTGTTAAGGAAATGCAGACAATTATGTCTAATAATGATTCCTCGTGACCCGAAAATCCCCTGAAATTAGGTCCAAGAGATATACCATTTTAACAGAAAGGAAAATACAAAACAACAAATTAGAAGAAAAATCACTGATAAGTAAAAATACAACAACAAAAAAAAAACAATAAAAACCAAAATACCATAAAATAACACTAAAGAAAAAAACGAAAAGGGAAGAACATACCATCAACAGTCAAGGAAATTTTAAGCTATCGATTGTGATTCCCGCTTATTAAAAACTCAAAGCTAACGGTAATTTAGATGAAATTGTAAGCTCCCAGCGCCACCTATTGAGTGATATAATATGCAAGGAAAGTTCTATTTTTTATTTAAGCCAAAGGATTAATCCCAAACCATACCTTGTTTAATTAAAAAATTGATATTACAGTAATTTTTAGGAATTTCATTTTTAATTAAATTATTAATGAGGTTGTTTGATGCTTCAATATAGGAATTTTTATTATTGAAAACCCTTTTGATCCTGTTAACTTGTGAGAAAATTAGATTTTTGAAAATGTTAGAGCTTAGATTGGAATGGTAGTTACATAGTTTTGTTATTTTAAAGTTGAATTCATCCCTTCAGCCTCAAGTTGATTTTTATTCGTTTCTGTTAGAATTAAATCTTTTGGATAGCAATTAGTAACAATATTAGTATTGTTGAAGTTAATCAAAAGTAGGTCATCAATATATCTCCACCCGTTTATTAAATTATATTTAATTACTTTTTTCTCATAATAATGTAGAAAAATATTAGCCAAAGCAATTGAGAAAGCTGTTCCCATTGGAATGCCCTTAACTTGTTTATAAAAATTAATACCATTAAAAACGTAATTTTCAGTAATATTAAAATTACATAACTCAAGCCAGTTATTTTTAGGAATGATATTTTCGTTTAAATATTCGTCATAGATAAAACTGCAGACTTCTATTAATTTTTCATGAGGTAGATTAGTGTATAAATTTTCGAAATCAAAAGTATTAAGTTTATTAATGTTGTTATCTTTAAGAAAATCGAGAACTTCTTTGTTACTAGAAATAATAAAGTTGTCTTCATCTTTTATTTTGTCCAGGATAATTTTTAAGTATTTAAAGAAATGTTTACCCGTAAAGTAATTATAACTGCCAGTGCTACAGGTCACGAATCTGAATTTTAATGGATTTTTATGAAATTTAACTGTTGGGAATAAATAAGGATAGTTAAGAGAGCAAGTCTTAGTTTTGGTTTTTTTTGCGAAAGCTAGCATTCTTTTATCTAATTCCTTTTTCCTGGTGTTCTTTAACATATAAGTTGCGTTAGAGTTATATTCATTAATTAAAAGTTCTTTATAATAATATTTACAAATTAAACAGAAATTATTTGCTGATTTATCTATTACTGTAATAACAAATTTTTCTTTTAAATTTTTTATTTCGTTTTTCAATGTTTTACTAAAATCAATATTCATTTAAATTTTTATTTCCTTTAAAATTCTCACTTTCCATTCTCTGAAACCTTCCGCAGACCAATGGTATTTTCTAGATAATTTAGCAACAAAAACGTCCAAATCATTACCAAAAGAAATCAAGATTTTGTCATAATTTATTTTTTCTCTTAATCTAAATTTTGTTCCTCTTCCCATTAAATCTCTTAAAGAGTTGGATTCAATAATTTTTAAATTACCTGTAATAACATGACCTTTATCAACATCTATAAAATCTTTATAGTTTTCTTTGTTACAGTAAGAATCTGTAATATTTATTTTATCTAAATTTTTGCTATAGTAATTATAATTACAAATTTTTTTCTTTAAGGTTGAAGTGTAACTAAACGCTATTGAAACAGTTGTTTTATCTGATAGAGGAATAAATATATTATTATTATGTATAATTTTGGGCAATTTTAGATATTCGAAGTAAATATCCAAGAATTTAATCACACAGAATTCTTTGTAAACATTATTTTTATTATTAAAAAGTAAATCGTTTTTTCCAATGTTAAGCTTACACTTAATCAGATCTAGAACAATAAATTTTGTGTACGAATTTTTAAACTCTAATTCCCCGAATTTATTATTTAATAACCATTTAATTTTATTATTTCTAAGACCAAAAATGAATTTCCTAATTTTGTGAATGTTTTCACTATTGTGCTCCAGATAACAGTAATTTTGAAATTCCTCAAATATAATTTGAAAATTTGCCCCTTTTTCTTTACCTCTTTTAAATCTTTCAGAATAGTTATCTTTATTAAGAAAATGTTTAAATATGTTAAATTTGTTATAAATGCAATTATTGTTTAAATCTGCATAGCCTTCCCCATTTAATTTACTGTTGAGACCATAGGGACGTAATTGTCTGCATTTCCTTAACAGAAAAAATCCCTTTTTTTGAATCCCTGCCTGAGGGTGACCCTAGAAAAAGTCTTCAGGCAGGATTCTTTTTTTATTTTTTATTTGGTTTATTTGTTTTTCCTATTAACTTGATTTTTATACTTTTGTTTCAGTTCATTTGTGTTTTAGAAATAGCTGCATTTGCGCTCTCTAAATACTATGAAGTTTTTTCTGTTCCATTTTTAGTTTTAGTTTGAATAGGAAATAATTTTTAGTTGCGCTTTCGAAACTGTTTTGTTTTCGTTTTCATTTTAGTTTCGTTTTCAAACTATTTCTTACTTTAGATTGGTTACTTATATATATATATATATCACCATAATTCTCTGTGGGAAAAATCACAAAGGAATTCTCCATTACCATTCAATCTACGATTTTGCCAATTTTTGTTTCACATGAAAGCTCATGATTCTGACAAAAATTCATCAATGCTCGCCTGTCTTCTATTGCTCTACATTTAACAGATTAATCTTAAAAACATTGCTTTACTTTCTGTACTTTCCTGATAAAATACCGCAACAAGTCCACAATCTTTATCACTGTACAAATTCAGCATTTATTTTATATGAAATATTATGATCTTTAAATATGTAATGAATGGTCGCCTACATCCGTACCTCACTTTTTATAGAAATTTCAAAAACATTACTTTAGTGTACTTTATCTATAGGAAAAACCGCAGCAGAGTTCCTAGAGAACCTAGTTCCATTCATTCAAAGAATTGCATAATTTGTTAAGAATATTGAAAAGTATTCTGGAGTTTGGGGAAATTTTACTAGAGCATTTTCACTATTTATATTCTTCTTTTTTTGAATTGAAATTTTAATTAGCTTTAACAGTTTTTATATTTATTTTATATTTAAATGTCTGGTGATTTTTATTTGTTGCTACTGATCATTTCGATTGTCAGTTGGTTAACTGCTTTGATAGTTACGTTTATTTCCATAATAATAATCGGTTTCCGATGAATAGTTTTGAGACCTTTAGACTGGTTTCAAAGGAATTCTATTGTAGTTAATCAATGATTAAATTAATTTTTATTTCATATGAAAGCTTATGATTCTTATATAAATCCTCAATGATCGCATGTCCTCTAGCCATCTACATTTAAGAGATAAACCTCAAAACCACTACATCACATGATTCTTTGGTAAAAAACCATGACGGACTCCTTGGCCTTTAACACTGTACCTATTCCGGCAATTATTTTTATTTCATTTGATTTGTAATTGTGTCATCAAAAATCACTTGCCCTCTCCCTCTTTAGTACCTTAAACTTTGATAGAATTGTCACTGACAACAATTAGAGCGATTTCGCCACTTTTAATCCACAATTAATTACATTGCATTATAAACATAGGTAAACCAATCAGAATAGTCAATGTGTATTATGTTGTTTTGTGCGTTATTGTATAATTTAAAATAATAGTTTCATTCATAACGAAAAGATGTAGCTAATTTAAGTTGATTAGCATAATTATATTAATACTATTAAATATAAGAGGTGAACAACTGGTCGTCTAAGACGGCTTGTATAATATTAAGAGTAAATTTTGAAATAAAACATAAAACTTTATCATGCTATGATGCCTCTAACTAATTATTTGAATCTTCTTTAATTATTTTTTTTTATTACTGAAAATGTTTTCTTTGTGTATATTTCTTACAAGAGTGGGTAAAATCAAGGTTAATGTTTTGAAGTAAATATGGAAATTTGAAATAATAATCAGAATAAAAATTGAATATAGAGACTCTCTTCTCCAAACATCCTTACCGCACTAACTGTAAGACATTTGCCGTACACTAGGAAGTGCACTGCTTTTTTTTTTAACAAAAAAGTTTTTATTTAATAGTTATAAGGATAATACAAGATTGAAAACTCCGTGAGGGAGTAATAAAAACAAATATGCCGCTAGAAACTTATTTTATACATACTCCTGAATCTTGATTTATATTTAATACTTTTTCCCTTTTATGAGATTAGTTTTCGATTTTAGTATTCACGAATCATTTTTCAATAAAATGTTTGCCTTCAAGTGAAAAATTCTTTCTAAAAACAATTTTTAAAATATATCTGGTTTTCCCACACTTAACATTGCTAGCAGAAGTGCCGAATCGGACAGCCAAAATTCTAGGAGGAAGTAAATTTTCCATAAAATATTTACCGAAATATTCTGAGGGGGATTTAAAATTTTCCGCGGAATATTTTGGTAAATTAAGATTCTACAAAGCATTCGAATTTTCTTGGTAAGATACTTGGCTTCAAATTGAAATATTTCCTACAAACAATTCTGGGAACAATATTTAAATCTCCTTAATAGTTTTACTTCTGTTTAAGAAACTATGTGGAGAGGATTTCTCGATACTAAGTCAATGATGAATTTAAAGAAAAAACAAAGAAGAAACTTTAGATACGCATAAAAATTCTTAGTGGTAGAATTATACTGAGAATTGTATTTATTAAAATTTTAATTTTTGTAGTAGACCTTTTGTTTTATATATATAATATGCATTTTTCTAATATTTCGAGCATTTATCCCCGTTAATGCGAAGAATATTCCTCTCGAATCTCCAAGATTATTCTTTTTGCATGAAACTAAAAATTGCTGTTTTTTTATGTCGTTAGAGGTTAAAGAAATGTTTTATTTGGTCTTTCTAATCAGTTTTTTGCAAGTGAAGCAGTCTATAAAATGGAAAGCTTAAGAATTTAACATTTACTGTACAATAATAATTCATATACTAAAACTAATTGAGCATTTAATTACACTTTTCAATAAATTAATACACGCATAAAATGTCGTAAGTCCCAATGATAACTCTGTTTTATGATATCAACTATTTTTCTGCTTAATTAAAGTTACCATAAGAAGAAAGAAAAAAAAAAGGGAAGCGTTTTATTAGTTTAACGCCAGCCGTCACAACGATGATATACAGGGTTAGCAAGAAATAAATTACCCACTTCAGAGGGCTCTAAATTGCGTTCCATTGGTCCAAAAAAGATAAAATTTGAACTACAGATTATTCAAATGACGTGCTTTACATTTATTAAAAAAAACTTCTACAAAGATTCACCAATAGATGGCTCTGTAACACAACTTTATATTGAAAAATATTTATTTATATATATTGAAAAAGTGAAACATAATTTGCGTTACAGTACCATTTTCTTTGGATAAAAAGAAGGCGGATTCTGCACGAACATTAGTTTCTTCTGTGTTTGTCATGCCTACATTGCAAGAAAAAGCGCTACTGATGAAATTGTTCTACCAGAACCAACAAAATTCCGTTGCAGCTCTAAAGGAATTTCGCCGTATGAAGCAGATACGAAGAGGTCCAATGCCTCCAGGTGCCCAACGCAAGATGATGCAGAATTTGAAGAAACTGGGAAATTTGGCATTCTTCTAGGTAGATGAAAATTTTTTTTACTAGGATGAAAAAAAAATCCCTTCTTCCAGCGTCGAAAATGTTGCAACCGCACTCGTTGAAGCCGCAGTCAGTCGTCGCGTAATAGAGTGAGTTTACCAGTTGTTTCCCGTGTTCTGGATATGCCGTTTTCAACTGTACGAAAAATCGTACGGCAGATTTTGCATTTTTATCCATACAAAATTAAGTTTGTGCACTGTTGCTGTTTGAGCACTGTTAAGTTTGTGTTCCTCCTTCCTGTTGCAAGACGCTGACTAAGAGGTCCGTAAAATTTTTGCACTTCAATTCCTTCCTCCAATGAGGGTTGACGCAACTTGACCATGGAACATTCTGTGGAGTGATGAGGCCCATTTTTGCCTCAATGGGCAAGTTAACACCCACAATTGTCGAATTTGGGCAGAAGAAAACCCTTACGTTATCCAAGAACACCCTTGCATCCTGAAAAAGTGACAGTATGGTGTGTTTTTATAGTTATCTTTATCACTGGACCGTATTTCTTTGAAACGATAGCTTCAAACGGAATCCAAACCAGTTCCATCACAGAACAATGATACCATAATATGGTGACGGATTTTGTATTCCCAACTCTTCTACAGCGTGGATGCCTTCAAGACACCATTTTCATGCAGGATAGTGCACCACCTCATATTGGTCGTCATGTAAAGCGATTGTTAATACAGCATTTCACAGTAGCACGAGTTATCAGCCTTCATTTCCCAATAGCGTGGCCTTCTCGCTCACCCCTTGCGACTTTTGGTTGTGGGGTTATTCAAAGGCCATCATATCTGCCAGATCTGAAGAACAACATTCGGCTCCATATTCTTAATATTCCCGTAGACTCACTCCTGTCATCTATAGAAAATATGGTTTTTCCGATTAGAGCATATTGTTGAAAAGGAAGGAGGACATATTGAGAAATTTTAATTTTACTTTATTTAACAATTATAAACGATATTAAATGACTTTATATATATTACAGCGCCACCTAACGGCAACTTTTTGTACTATTTTTTTATGAATGTAAAGCGAATCATCTCAATAATCAATAGTTCAAATATTATCTCATTTGGAACAATCGAACGCATTTTAGATCCCTCTGAAGTAGGTAACTTATTTCTTTCCTGTATTTGCCCTATATAATGTAATTATATTCCAACATATTGTGGCACTAGTTTTCATTTATACTTTCTGTAAATTGATCACTATTAGAAGATTTTAAATAATTTCTTCACTTTTACTTCCACATCATTCTTGATCGTCAATCGCTCCCTAACTATGTTCTAATGAATGTATATCACATACATTGACTACTCCGACCCACCCTGAGGTACATGCACAACATCTGAATGACCGGATCGACGCGACAACCTTGGAAAGAACTAAGATTGAGTTCTAAGAACCATCACCGGGCACGGTAAAACCTTTTCCGTGGAAAGCACATACTATCATCGATTGGGACTTGTCGACTCCACATCATTTCTATACCCACCCGGATGGCGATAACCAACCACCATGCCGATAGCTTCTCATACTCATATCTGAGCTGCATTTTCCCCTAGTGGAATGATTGAATGAATATAGGGTTCCATTACATAATTTAATGATATTTATATTTGGGCATATATTGAGCAAATTCGTGATAAATGAATTACTCCAAATAGTCGCAACACGTGATTTTGTAAAAAAAAAATTAATAATTTACTGATAGGAATGAGGCAAAAGCGTGTATTTGCTCAAGTATATAAAACAAAAATAGAAATTAAAACCAACAAATAATTTTGATTTGAAATTTAGCTGCTGAATATCCATGCGTAGAACATATCATAATGCTTTCATATGAGCATTATATGATAATAGCAACATCTCTTTTTTCTTTATGATGAAGTGAAAACATGGTTATACGTTAAAGTATATATCAATAGGAATCATGAGTTATCAAACATGTCCTGATAATCGGAACCTTTCCCACATTATTGGAACAGTTTTGCACCATAGAAAATATATGCCATACAGATACATTATTTTTGGAATAGGAAGAGCAGAATGAGTTGCATTAATGACCAGTCATAGAATAAAACCTTTCCACACCGCTAACAGTATATACAGTGGTGGCCAAAAGTGTGGACATTTTTTGAAAGTTTCATGTTTTTCAACTTTGCGTGCTTGTAGAATATATTAATTTTCACTTAAATACAAATGTTTAGATATCAAATTGAAGGTAATTCAATGTAAAATTTAATAACAAAAACAGTATTACAATACCTGTATTACAAAAAAAGTTACGCTCATTTTAGTGGAACAAACAAACACAAATCGTTTTGAATAATGACGTATTTTGTAATAAAAGCGTACTAGCCAATCACAAACACTGTTTTGAGGACCCATAAAATGTCTGTAACTATAATTTAGGTTATTTGGATGGTAAAAGAGTTATTGTTGTGGAAATATTTTGCGGAATGATGCATACTAGTACAATTAAATAGAATATTGCTGTTTTTTAATATTTTAAGTCCTTTTTTCCAATTAAACTAATTTTAAACAAACAACACCAGCAAGAAGAACTAATTGAACATCTACAAAAAGAAGCCGAATTGTCATATTGAGAGAAAATGGCCTATTTTATGCTGAAATTGCAAGACAAGCTGGTGGTTCAGTGACTTGTTCTAGTGTACGAAAGTTCTGTTTACGTTATGAAAAAACGAAACCAGTGGAAAATAAGGCAAAATCAGGCAGAAAAAAATGCACAAATGCTACTGCCGATAGAAAAATTAAACGGATATGCCTTCAAGATGGAAAAATTTCATCAGATGCCATTAGATGTGAAATAAATGCAGCGGGTATTGCAGTAAGTTCAAGAACAAAAAGAAGATTATCAGGATTTGGACTACAAGCTAGAATTCCAAGGAAACAACCATATTTAAATAAAAAGAAACTCTAAAAACTAGTTAAGTGAGCAAAAGAACACATTAAATGGTCAGAAAATCAATGGAAGCAAGTAATCTGGAGCGATGAGACTAAAATATCGCTCTTTGGAAGTGATGGTAGAAAATACGTGAGATGTAGAGTAGGTGAAGCGCTTCATCCTGATTGCATTGAAGCAACTATAAAAACAACAACAAATGCCATGATTTGTTCATGTATGTCTGCAGATGGTGTGGGCCGAATTCAAGTGATTGATGGCATCCTGAATAGCAAAAAATACATCGAAATTGTCCTGGAACCAAAATTGATACCTTCCATCAGGGATTTCTTCCCCAACAAAGCACCATTTATTTTTCAGCAGGATTCAGTTCCATGCCACACAGCAAAAGTATGCAAAGCATGGTTTCAAAATAAAGGCATAGATGCATACCATGACCAGGAAACAGCCCTGATTTCAATCCAATTGAAAATTTGTTGCCACGTTTGAAAATTCTTGTACGAAGAAAACGTCCATCCAATAAAAGACAACTTATTGAATCTATAATTGATTCTTGGCATCATGTGATTACGAAAGATGAACTCCAAACACTCGTTCACTCGATGACAAGATGCTGTGAAGCTGTCTTAAAAAATAAGGGTTATCCTACTAAGTATTGATTGTGTAAGTATCACTTTAAAAAAATGCAAATCTAAGATAGATCTTACTAAAATGAGCGTAACCTTTTTTGTTTTACAGATATTGTAATACTGTTTTAGTTATTAAATTCTACATTAAATTACCTTCAATTTGATATATAAACATTTGTATTTAAGTAAAAATTAATATATTCTACAAGCACGCAAAGTTGAAAAACATGAAACTTTCAAAAAATGTCCACACTTTTGGCCACCACTGTATATATCAAGTAGGAATAATGAGTTATCATCCATTGGAGATTTCCTACCATATAGAAATACTTCTGTACCAAAGAGAATATACTCCTCATAGATAAAAATTTACGGACATTAATTTAAATATCTCTTTGCTTTAGAACAAGTCCAACATTAGTGTACTTCGAAATGAGGTACATTAATGGTCAGTAATAGAGCCAAGAAATTTATTTTCTCGGGAAATACATGAACATGAGTACCATTAGACTATATGCGTCGCAGAAATATAAAAATGGGGTCATTATATAAGCCTGAATTTTGTTTACCAACGGATAAATAATAAAGTATTTTTAATGTTGAATTTATTTTCTTAAATGTATTTATTTTCTGAAATTTCTATTTTCTATTAGAATTTAACAAATAGAGTTTACAAAAGAAAGTTCTAATGTAACTTATAGAAAGAAATTTTGAAAAAACAAAAACAAAAGAAAGATGTTGAAAAAATAACATTGAATGGCTATAATACGCAAAAAAATGATGATCAACTTTACTTTTCTACTTATGACAAAGAGATTATTATTATCATTATTATTAAGTCACTACTTTCACATAGAATTATATACATTTATTTCGCTTAGAAAGATCCTCTTTTCCCGGCCTAGACGAAAATACCTTTACTAACCACTATTTCCATTTCCGATACCTTGCCATCGTTTCCGTGTTAGTATTTCCTTCTACTGTTATCGATATATAACGATGCTACTTGGAGTGTATCTATTTCCTCGCCTTAGGAAAACATATATTTCTGATCTATCTATTTGCAAAGAACTTCCCTGCTTATTTCCAATATAGTTTGCTTTACTTCTTACATATATTCATTAATCTTCTGATCCAGATAATATATATTCCCACTGATCCAAGGATTCAAGTTGGATTAAAGGATTATAGGCTTTCTTATATTTAAATTGATTCCTATGAAATTTGGTTATCAGACATTTTCTAATGTACTAAAATCCAGATAGCCTTTTCTGTTATGTTTCCTGAAGATAGTAAAACATTTCGTAGCCGGCGTCCTGGCATAGGGGTAGCGCGTCTTCCTCGTGATCTGGGCGTCCCGGGTTCGAGTCCCGGTTTGCGCATGGTTGTTCTTTCGTTGTTCTATCTGTGAGATGTGTGAATGTGCCCTCCTGTAAAAAGGGGTTGTGCAAGTGAATGAGTGATGCGTGAGTAGCTAAGTCGTTCTCTTGGCCCTAGTTGGCGCTACTATAGAAACAAGAGACGCACCCACCTCAGGCTTAAACTCGGCTGTTTCTGACGGCGGGACTTGTCCGTGGCAAGTGCCATAATTACAAACAAACAAACAAAAACATTTCGTTATTTTCTGAATTTAATATTCAATTAGTCATTTAATTTTGATTCTATAAAAAGCGTTAAACTGGTAGAGAATTCGGCAAAAAATTGACACTGATATTCTGTCATCGATTTTGTGGAATCGAATTAGAATTTTTAATGTGTTTAGGCTATCACCTTTAAAACTGTAATTGAGATTTAGTCATAATCAAATAAATTATATTGCAAGGGTCCCAAGATAATTACTTTACCGATATTGAAGATCCATGCGTTCCATTTCTCGCCAAAAGTTTACTGGAAAAACGAGCCAAAAGAAAACACAATCAAATAAAATATTCAATTACTATAGCTGTTTTTATTTTCGAATATCTTACTAATGGTTTAAACGTATGTCACTTGTTTTCATTTCCTTTAAGATTGATCCTTGAAGCCAGCACAAGCTCTCTTCCGAAACTTTCTGACGTACTTCCTAATAATGGTACAATCTTGCTTATCCCATATAAAACTTGTGATTTTAGATTATATTAACATCGAGAATATTCAGAATTTCATTTTCAGCGCCCCTCACAAGAGCGACTTTGTGTTTTGTAACATAATAAAGAAAATAGAGTATGCATTTTGGATGGTTTATTTTCCACAGAATGAAATCAAAACTTGTCAACTTGGACGGTTTATTTTCCACAGAATGAAATCAAAACTTGTCTGCGTCAACTTGTAAATAAATTGCTTTCCCGAGATGGATATTAAAGAGAGAATAAAACAAAAGTAAAAATACAACATCTCGTCTATGTCTTCAAACCTGCACTCTGCTTCAACCAAAATAATGTTACATATATATACATATAAACTTTTGAATGAAGGGAGGTTTGGAGTTCTAGGGATCATGATCAGTAAAGATCTGAAGAAATTTTCCGGAGTTTTGTCACGAGAACCATTGAAATAGGTAATCTTCCTATAGGAATCTACCTAAAAATATTTTCAGATTGGGTGATCTGAAACGTAGAGATTCGTTAAAACCTCTTGCTCAAATTTAATTGCCGATTATAATATATTCTCTTAGAATACTTTATATAAGAGAAAGTAAAAAGCATTCTTATTCATTTTAATAAATGATTCACAAATGGAAGATGAGCAATTTCTAATTAGTTGTCGTCAATAATCATTGCTTTACTCGAAGAGAAACGGACAAATATTTGCAAACATTACGCATGGCAACGTCATTTAGCCCTCTTTACTTTGAACGACTCATTAATACACAGTGAATCAATTTTGCCCGGCGTATTTATCTTTCTGAAAAGCATTAGCTTAACTCTCCTTCGCTGAATAATCTTAGTCATACATTTAAATAATCAATAGCAAATATTTGAGAACTCCGTTTTGGCAACCGCTATGGTTGACTGATAACTGGCCGTTGATTGATGCATTTTCTCACAGCGGGGATTTTAGTGCTCGGTCTTTTGGGTAGGTAATTTTCACGGTGACGTTGTTTGTGTTGGTTTTAAAGAGCAAAGATATGAAATAATCATATAGCCATCCTATTTTTTTTTTTTTTTGCTTTCTTGTATGTGAAGTGTGGAGGAAATATTGTAATCGCCGAAAGATTCGAAACTGAGATTTTGATGAATTTCCACGCTTCAGAGGTTTGTGAGTCAGAAAAACACATTTTTGGAATGATATCTGTCTGTCTGTGAACATAACAACTGAAAAATGCTTTTAGCTAGAGGAAAGCAATTTCGTTCATACACTTTAAACGAAATTTGTACATTTCGATAAAATTTTAAATGAAATCCACTGAAAGGTAATCTGTTTGTTAAGTGAAAAATAGATAAAATTTGGTTCACAGGCAATAAAAAAAAATTGAAGTATAGAGTTTATTTAAATTTTGAACCAAGTTTGCCATAAGGTTAGCCGTCTGCTGGTCTTTACTTTCGCATTTATGAAAACGGAATAAATCATAAACGCGAAGGATGCCTGTTAAATCCGCCTGGGCCAAAAATCCTCCAGATGGCATGGTGCAGAAATTTAGAAAAGGGGTTCCAGTTCAGGTGTCGTCCTCGTCATCTGACCATGTTTCACAATTACCAGGTCCGTCCTAAAATAGCCCTAGTGTTGCTTAAAACGGAACGTAAATATGACTAAACTAAAATCAACTAAAACAAACGCAACGATTTATTATGGTAGGTAAGTTTATAAACTATAAATCCGTAAAAAAATTTTGGTGTCAATCGAACGGAAAAAAGACTCCAAAATGCGTATTCAAAAAAAAAAAAAAAGGCGAGAATAGCAAAAAAAGATATAAATTTCGCAACTATTGTTCGTCAATGCCATGCAGGGCATTCGTGACCTTACTGAAGATTCACAATTTTATGCAGGGTAGGGACCCTGGGTTTATTAGATAGTATGCGAGAACATTTCGGGGAGACCACTCTCGTTAGTGATTTTTTAATTACAAAGAGAACCAAGAGTTATTTCTAAAAAATTAAAAGAAAAACACGAAACAATAAAGTAGTGGACGTATTCTTTTAATTTATTGTTTTGTGTTTTTCTTTTCTGTTAAAATGCTATTATCTCTTAGACCTAATTTCAGGGGATTTTCGGGTCACAAGGAATCGATAATTGGACTGTTTAGTCTGCATTCATTCGCAGAAAAAAATCCCTTTTTTTGAATCCCTGCCTGAGGGTGACCATTGAGAAAGTCTTCAGGCCAGATTCTTTTTTTATTTGGTTTAATTGTGATTTTTTCCTATTAACGGTTTTTATTACTATTGTTTCAATTCATCTGTGTTTTAGTAGTAGCTGCATTTGCCCTCTCTAAATACTATGGTGCTTTTTTTGTTCCTTTTTTAGGTTTTAGTTTGAATAAGAAATAATTTTTAGTTGCGATTCCGAAATTATTTAGTTTTGTTTCCA
>JAPMOR010113295.1:723226-805527 GCA_026543865.1 Argiope aurantia | reverse complement strand
ATATATTTACCGTAGATATCTTCTGAAAAAATAATCCGAGACTAAACAGTCTAGATAAGGCAGCGTATTATATATATATATATAATATAATACGCGAACATTTATGCCTGTTATGCATCAATAAATTCTTGTTACGTATTATTAAAGATTAAAAAGATTCTATTTTGGGCAATAAACCATAAATAGTGCTTACCAGGTATAAAATTTAGATAATAATTTTCAGGAAGATATATGAGTGGGTATGTAACGTAAACAAAAGCTGTTACAAATTGGTGGATATTGGGTAGATATATATAATGTAAGCAAAAACTATTGTAAATTTATGCCGAATTTATTAGTTAGGGATGAAAAACTTCGCTGTAAAACAGATAAAACGCTAGCGCGAAAAAAAAAGACCTACTGCTGAAAAATGTTCAGCATATCGTAGGCTAAAGAAAATTTAGGTGAAAGAATATTGTGGTGTATAGCACTGGCTTGTTAAGAATTAGTCGAACATGCAGGTTTTCTTAAGGACATTTCACATAACCTTGCAATGGAAGCTTTATATATTAATATATTTATATGCTTTAATAAAATTATATAGACTTCTGCTATATGTTTTTAATATTATTCAAATCCTCAATTTGATTTATTTTTTATGAATACCACCCATCCTCGTAGATTTTTATCCTCGGCATGATCAGTTAACTAGTAAAATAGTATCATGCATATTGTAAAGAAACTTGCTCTAGCTTGGCGCGTACTGAATGGCTCAGTGATAGAATGCTACGAACTGAAAGCGAAGTTCGCAAGTTCGTATCTAACTGCAGACAACTTGCTTAAAAACTGTTTTCTTACTGATTTTGTTTCTGTTGTTTCTCGTTTGTTCTAGAATATTCTTATAATTTCTGGATATTTCTATCGTCTGTGTATTTTCTGTAGGGGTTCAAGGTCACATTTTTTACCGCGTTACTGGTACCAGATAGCCAATAACAAGGTAGAAAATATGACCTTAAACCGCCTACAGAAAATACACAGGCTATAAATCTGGAAGATTCGAGTCATTTCTTGTGGATAAAAACATATTTCATGAAGTCTCGAGTTGAGATTAGCTAACACAAGGTTTATATACGCGACAATATCATAAGTACTTTCGCTTCATTATTACTTAGCAAGAAAATTATCTCTTTAATATCTATTTGCTAATCGGAGAGAAAAATATTCAAATGACTCATTATTGAAATAGTTTTTTATACGAATATTATAATTCTGTAGAATGCTATCGTAAAACAGTGTGTTTCTATAGCTGCAATGAAATTGCAACATAATAAATAAGTATTTTAGTTCAGGGTTTGGGAAACTCGGCAGGATAAAATTAAACTTGAACTTAAATCAAATGCTCACTATTTCTCAGGGATTAATTGCCGTTGAAAGTTTCAATTAAATATTTTATTTAAAAGTTTAAAAGTTTCAATTAAATATTACATTTATTTTATTTATTAAATATATATTTTCAGTGTTTTCTTCAGTAAATTATTTTTAAGTTCAAAATTTGATAATCACATAACATATTGGTTTTCTGTCATTTCATTTAGAATTTTCAATTTGAAAAATTTAGTGATTGAACTTCAACGAAGATAATTTTTCCCCCTGAAATCAATGATATATATATTTTTAAATATGAGTACAGGAAATAGAATCGTTCAGTACTGAAATCTTATATATATATTAAAGAATATCTTTTACGATTTATTCAATAAAAATTTCTTTGACTAAACAAAATTCACTTACTTAAAAAGGGAAATAATTTTTAGACGATAAGAGTGATGACAGATTTTTATGCATCCAATTATATTACAGGAAAGAGCAATGATTTTTGAAAATAAGCGCACTCATTTTTAAACTATTACCAGGAGCAAATTTCTAAACTATTTGAGTTAAGTATAAAATTTAAGCTGAGAAAATAATGCTAAACGATGCATAAATAATATTTTATTTTGTTTCAATCACTAAGTATATTAGCACCAGCTATAGCAGCTACAGATCAAACGATCTGGTCTGAAGAGTGCAGAAGCGCGCTGTGTACACACTGTAGATGAAAATAGATTTTCAGAAAAGTGCTACCAAAGCAATTTTTAAAGAATTTTGCTGCTAAGAAAATGAATATTTCGTTTAAGTATAACTGAAACGTATTTAATTAGCATTTAAAGCGTATTAAGATAGTTTTAATTAATTATTATATTAATATAAGTCATTTTTGAATTAAAATATTGAAAAAGCAAATGATTTTTAACTCTTTAACTGAAGTTTCTGAAACATTATCATGCGATGTACAGCTGTAAATTTTGCTATTTTTGATATGTATTTTCAAAACTTTTTTTAAAGAAACAATTATAAGAATTTTGTTTCGCAATTCAACCGAAAAACTCTTATTGAATATCCCAAAATTAATTAATTCATATAAATCATATAACTCAATTTATATAAACAATGAATAAAAATGTTAATGTTCCTGTGTTTAGGATTTGCGCCCATTGATTATTTTTTTTATTATCTATCCCTACTAGAAAACACAATTTGTTAGCGTTAACTTTTATTGATAGCTCTCATATTTTTATCATAGCATTTTAAAATGCATTTAATTAATATCTTTGTTGTATATTATCTAAAATATAATTTCAAGATATTTCATTATTTTAAAAATAAAATGTCTTAAAAGTATCTTGTTTTATACACATTAGAAATAAAATTCTGAAAAGTGATTCGCATGATTTAATAATATTTTGAAATGAAAATCAATTTTTGAAAGTTCTATTAAAGTGAATATTGCTATTAAGTATTAATTTCATTCTATAAATAGTTAATAACTCTGAAAAATCGAATGTTCTGCATTTGTTTTATCTCATGAATTCAATTTACTACTTTTAACTTAATTTTAAAAGTATTCGTATAGGATTTAAAGATCATGATCATTCTTTTAATAATCACAATAACTTTACATCTTAAATACATTTATATTTGGACACAAATATGTTTTTTTCCTTAATAAATTTCAAATGAATTTCAATTTATTCATTTATACAGCATTTCAGAAGAATAGCTTTACTTGCATTTTTATCATGTTTATGAATATGAAGCTATTTCCTTTCAAATAAAGCCTTATCTACAATTCACATATTCATTGAAAACTTTTTTTATATCTAAAGGTAACATATATCAACTATGTTTATTCACCAAGGATTTGAACTATGTTTCCAAACACTACTTGTTCTCCCATTAGAGACAGAATAAATTTTCACCAGTACTATGAAATCATTTGAAGTATATTCATATTTGAGTTTGTGAAACAATAGAACGGTAACTTTAAATTTCTGTTAATGATAAAAATATCCATCGTTTCAAGTTTTATGCTTTCATAAACTGGCAGCAGAGAGCATTAGCAAGCGATTTGGGACCGCATTCTCACTTTAATCCCATCCAGGGATTTGCAGAATCAGCGATTATTTTAAGTACCCATCAAAGCATCAAGTAGCTTTCACGACTTTAATGCACTGGGAACTTGATCGCAAGTAAATTTGCATTCTAGAGTATTTTGCTGTATTAAATGCGTTATGGTCTTGTGGAAAGTTTTCTAAAACGAGGTTTTAAGGAACATTTTAATTTTTCTATAAATGTAAAAATCAGCAATTATATTTTAGTTTGTTGTTTATTCAAAGTGGAAAGCTAATTTAGAAAAAACCTGATTTTTTTGTGCGCATTTTTTAACTCTTAATAGAAATTTGTATTTAAATATTCAAATACCGGTGTTAAAATATTCCTGGTGCTTGTCATGTTTTTTACATGTTTCTTCAAGTGAATATAATTGAGTGTATAAAAATGAATTTTTGTTTGTTCGTATTTTATGCACTGCCGTACCGTTCATCCTATGTTAATAAAACTTTGCCTTGTTGCTTGGACTTGCGAGAAGGTTATAGGTATCTATCAATTATTGTATCTAATATATAAAAATGAATTTTTGTTTCGTCGTATTTTATGCGCTACCGTATTGTACATCCGATGGCGATTAAACTTTGCCAACTTATTGCTTTGAACCTAGAAAATCCATTTCCCCGTCATGGCCAGTTGTATGTTGGATGCTCACGAGTCGGACAGCCACAATTTTTTTTTTTTTTGCTGAGGACGGGGAAAAAATATTGTCTACCCTAAAACACTTGAATAATAAAGTAAAAAAAATAATAAATGTTATTTATAGATCTCCCTTATATATCATTCAATTTCATTGAATGTATTCATTGTCGACAAGAAACTAAATATCATTCTTCCTATCATTCCTAATTAAGCAAGATTAAATCATTTCAAATTTCAAACGATATTTCCAAAATTACTTTTTCTGCGGCAGCAACGGGCCCGGGTTTCAGCTAGTAAGAAATAATATTTTTAAAGAAATTTTGATTTTCATACGTAGAAAACAAACTTTGGCTATCTCAAATAAGTAAGAGCTTTCTTTAAAGGGTCATACCAGATTTTCAAATTAATAGGTTGATTCGTTGCATTAAAGTTATTTATCCATTATATATGAAAAAAAATCAATTGTAATAAATGTAACCTATTCTGATTTTTGCACAGAAATTTCTTAGCTATTTTTCTGCCTAGGGTTGGATTTAAAATATCACAGGTCTGATGTCCATTTCTAAATATAGCTTAATTTTTGTAAATCAGGAGTTCTTAGAAATGTTTTGCCCTTTCAAATCTCATGCTAACGTACAGTTTTTTAATAATTTTATATCCCGCACAATTAAGAAAATAAAAGAGGAAATCGAAGCGTAAGAGGTTAAGTCATGTAAATACAATGAACAAAAAACAATTCTTTTCAATTTATATTTAACTGCTGTTTCAATTGCTGTTTGTAATGGCAAAAATGAGTTTTTGCTCTTTGTAAAATTTGATAATCGCTTTCTTTACATTTTTTGTATAATTGTTTGTAAAATTTTAATTTACACTCAGGTAAAGTTTATAATTTCTTCATTAGTTCTTAAAATTTATTTAACTTTTTAAAAATGTCTTTCCTATTAATATTAGAATAATACGTTCTTAGTTAGCATGTTCTAGTTAGTCTACTCTAAACTATAATAGATTTTTTATGAACATATAATTAATTTTATCTGAACTTTTATTTTTTGTACTTTAGTCAATAAATCGAAACAATAAATCGTTTAGAAAGACATTTAAGCTGAACAAAATGTTGTCTAATATAAGTTTGGAAATTTATCTTCCAATTTTCATTCTCTATGCCATTATATTATGGATTGTTAAGTATATTAGTACTGCAATAATCATTTAGAGTGGCAGTACAGCCCCAAAAGTCTAATTATAACTGAATTGTTTTATTCAAAAAGTTCACTGAAAATGTAAAACAAGCACGGCACCGAATGTTTGATAAATGAATATCCACTTTTTCTATTATATAACACTTTATTACACTTTTATATTATGATTGTGACACTGTGTGAATTGACTCCACTATTTATTACCACTATTATTATTAAATTAAATGTATTAATCTGGCTCATTTTAAAGATATTTCTTATCTATGGAGGATTCAGAATTATGTGATCTTTGCCACTCTGGTTTGAGATTTCGCTTAGAGTCGGAATACTTATTTTAAGAAACATTGGTGTAAGGTATTACCAAGAAAATGCTAGAATCAAATTAAAATGAAATTATGCTCCCGTGATTCTCAATATATATGTAGATCAAATTTTCGGAAGCACAAAATTTTAAAAAATTTTAGAAAAAAAGTAATGACCGAAATCAATCAATCAATAAATAAAACAGAAGATACATTCAGTTAACTCAAAAATTTAAATAACAGAAGTGAATCATTTGATACTATCTGGGATAACCAGAATTATTTTGATAATTATTTAATTATTTCTATGGCCATGAGAAGTAGGTTTACCACCAAATTCATCAATCTTTGAATAAAGTTATGTTGGTTGGCATAAATTCTCTCAAATTTTCAATAAGATGGAACCCTAGATGCTTCAATTTCTTATCTCACACAGATGATGTGTCTTGATTGTTTAATTAGTTATTAATTAATCGAATTAATTAATAAATCAAATTAAATTTATCCAATATGCTAAATGAATTACTATTATTAAAGTAATTCCTTTAGCATTTTAGATAAATGAATATAAAATTTTAATATATTAGAAAAAAAGGTCTATTAAAGGGTTAAAAGGAAAAAATCTATGGGAGAGATACAAGCTTAAAGTAAATTAAAGTTGAGAATTATTCTTTGATATGAACTGATTCTTTTCTTATAAAGGAAATACGATTAATTCCATTCGCAGTGATGATATTGAATCATTACTTTCTGTATTACATCATTTGCTAAACATTCTATGATATGCTATTTTTTCGATTGGAAATGATTATTAAAACTATTTTTTTCTGAAAAAGAGCATTTAAAAGATTTCAGCACTCATCGAAAATCCATGAATCTTTTTGCTGACAATTTCTATAGCTCATCAATAACAAATATATATATTTTTTCCAACATTGTTAGCCGCAGCCCTTTCCTTACTCTTTCGAAAGGTACTTAAGTGAAGATCAACACTTTTTCTGTCGTTGTCATAGTAACTAATATATTTGAAAGAACATGTAGCAGTTTTTTTTTATCACTTATTTTTCATCTCTCTTTAAGCATTCTCTTTACTTGAGTAGCAGTCAATCTAAAAGCTTTTAATCTAAGATCGGGAAGAAGGAAGAAAACATTGCGTGCTATCGGCATAAAAGAGGGAATTTTAGGGGAATAATAAAAATTCTCTAGGTGGTTATTACCTTGGTGAGGTCTAGACGATACTAATGTAGAACTACGGTTCATTTTCGAACGTTGCAGTGCCATAATGCATTAGTTCAAAATGTTTCTATCTTAGATATCTGATCATTTCTTTGCTGTTTAAACCGCAAATATCAATATGTCTTTAAAATAAATGCAAGTTTTGAAAGTTTCTTATTTTTTTTAAATCGATTAATTTTAGAATGGAAATTCTAGTCATGATTTAGAGAGAGAAAAGTAAAAATTTAAATATTTAAAAGACAAAAAAATGTTAGAAATTTAAATTTTTATTCTGTCGCTTTTTATTCATTGGATTTTTGAATCTTTAGTTACATATGAGGGAATTTAGATAAAATGCATTTAATCAAAAGACAAAAGAAAAATGTAAATTATTCATGTATTCTGCTGGAAACATTAATGATTTCAGATGGAAACATTTAGTCAAACATCAGATAATTTATTAAAAATGGAAATTCAAATAACCGAAAGGCAAGGTAAGAAAAGAGAAATTAAAATTATTCATTCAATCGGTTTATATTGATCGTATTTGATATTCATAGTTTAAAATGGAATCATTTAATTCTTGTTTCTTCTTCTTTTATTCAGATTACAGATGTTCTGGCTTTTATTTTAATTTTTTACAGGAAAATTTATATTTATTGATTTTTTTTAATTTTATCTAGTCGCTAATTTTAAATCTTTTTATGTAATCAACTTACATTAATTTATTCATTTTATTTCAGATAATAAAATTTTTATAAACTTCTTTTTATTTAATCACTTATTTATTTGAATTTCATTTTTATATTTATTTATAATATTTGTTAAAAGAATTTATAAAAAATTTCTGTCTGAGCTAATTTAATGTTATTTACTATGTTTAATTATAAAATTGGGTTAATTTTATAATTAAACGTAAAAGTAAAGGGCTATATTAAGATACTAAATAAAAAACGATATTATTACATGAATCACATTTGATAAGAAAAAAACCATCAGAAAAATTACTTATAGTATGTTGTAGAAATTTATTATTTGTTATATTTACAGCATGAGGAAATGATTTACACAATAAAAAATTAGATCAAATTTTTGTTCTATAGATGGCACTTTTTATTGACATAATTTATACATTGAAATTATACCATATTTTTATTTGTTAAAAAATATGAAATGAGTTATTGCAATATTTATTCAATATATGAGCCTTCAAGTTCAATCAAATGCAGCAGACGTAAGACAATGCGATCCACAATAACATCTAAAGTTTCTTGGTAAATTTCTAAGACTTGTCTAGCCATGTTGTTTTTTAAATTAACAACTGAGTTACGTTTGTCATTTATAGACACGGCCTTTTAAATATCCTCGCAGCGAAAGTCCCAAGGATTTATATCAGGTGAACGAGGTGGCTAACAATCCTCACTAAATGTTTGGTGAAGCAGTTGTTTAACAGACAGAGCAATATGAGGTGGAGTTTCATCTTGCATAAATATTGTTGAATTTAGGTAGTTTCTTCCTTGCAAAGAAGAGATCACATTATTTTCTAGACAAAATGCTATAACTAATTCCCATTACATTACAGAGGACGAGCCCTGTAGGTTTAAGAGTTTCGAAAAAATATGGACCAGTAATAAAGTCAGCAGTCATGCCACACTAAACTGTAACAAACGTTGAATGCAAGGGTTTCCCCAAAACAGTATGCGGACTGAATGAGCCCCATATCCTACAGTTATGGGTGTTGATTTGTCCCGATAAAGTAAAATGCGCTTCATCAGTCCACAAAATCTTTCGATTCCATGATTCGTCATAATCAATTTTGGAACGAATGAAGTTGGCAAAATCAATTTTTTGTTCTGTATCTTCTGGCTGCAAGTGGTGCAAAATTTAAATTTTATATGGTTAGCATAATAAAATGTGGAGCAATTCTACTTGCACGGTTGGTCATAGTGTTGATAAAGTCCTTGCTACACTTGTAATGCTTACATGTCGCTGATCCACTAATCCTGAATCAATTGCTTCCCTAATTTCTTCCATAACTTCCTGATACACAGCGCGTCATCCTCTAGATCTAGGGAACACCCCGAACTCTCCAATAGCTTCAAATGTATTAATCATTTCCTTCAAGTTATTCACAGATATCGGACGACGCTATTCTTTTGTTTAAAACATTTTATTAGCTGAGAAAGTTCTACGTTCGACAAAATCGTGGCTGTACTTTAAAGACAAATTATTTTTATCAGTGAAATGTTTTTAGAATTGAAGTGGTAGACATTTTAACATAGTAAAAAAAGAAAAAAGTTTTAATAATCTACGTCGCCACCTATTGACAAAAAATCGAATTAAAAACTTTTATTGCATAATTCACCTTTCCATGCTCTAAATATAACAAATACCAAGTTTCTTTAACATGCTTTAAATAGCCTTTCTTCTAATTTTTCAAACACTTGCACTTTAATTTTAACCATCCTGTATATAGTATGATAACAAATTGAAATTTCGTTTTTAACGTTGCTGAAATCTTTCCTACATGAAAAGTTTTATGATGCCAAATAGAAATGAAAATATTCCAGTAATATATTATTAAAAACATTTGTCCTCATATTCTTAACATATTTGCACGGAATTTGCCATGTAAGTTTAACAGAACTGTAGCTAAATTAAATCCTGTTTTCCACCGAATGCATCATTGCTTTAGAAAGTTCGGAGCAAATGCTTCACTTAATAGCTATTCATATCATTAATTAACATTTATATTCGTTTCCGCTTCAAAATATTGCTAATCTTGATTAAATTCCCATTTTGCAGATGAAATGATTGGTTAACTGCCATTTTTGAATGGAATGTTTTAATTCATGCGTTAAAATTTTGATATTTTGAAAACTTTATAGGGAATAAGAAGACTTACGGTTTCCAAACAGCGATAAAAAGAAATAGATTTGCATTTTATAGCATAAATGTCAAAATAATAATGGGTATATAAAATTCCTCTGGGCAAGCTGGAAGGCAAAGGTTGATCTCTTTATATTTGAGTTACTTGAGACATAAATTGTTAATATTAGAAACATTCAAAACTAGGGCGTGAAAATCACTTTTCTGCCCTTAACTTCTAAGTTATTGCAATTATAGAAAAACTTTAAATAAGAAATTTATTTGTCTTAAAGAGGCACCAATTTGGCAAATGGAATTAATTTTTAATATTAAGAAAGTTATAATGAAATGAAAATTTCCACCTCTTTGAGTTAGATGGTCCATTTACGAACTTGCCCAATATTTTTACATTTTTAAAAACATATTCCAAACTAGCTAAAATCCAAACAAAATTACTTTAGTAGATAACATGGGCATACGCATTATATATATATATATATATATATATATATCATAGTATATAAATAACTTGGTCTTAATGAATTGATGAATTGATTAAGACCTCAATTAATTAATGAATTGATTTACATCTCTTATTTCAATCACAATGGAAAGAAAATTAGTAAAGAAATTATTGGTTGTTCTATAGATAACTTAGAAGCAGCGTAAATGTCTTTGGGACAGAGAATTGTTATGGCTCTATTGTCCTATAAAAACAAGATGCAGCGAAGTTCCAGCGATTGTGTGGGCCAAGGTGGATTTTTAACTTCATCCTCGTGTTCATCAAGTCATGATTGGACAAGTCACGCTGCATAGATATGTGCATTATCAGCCTGGAAAATTCCATCTCTTACAGGAAACAACATTTGCATCATATAATGGACCTAGTCAGCTAAAAGTACTCTTTACTTCTCCCCAAGGATCTTTCCTTTCAGGGTTACGATTGGTCCAACAGAAAACCACGACATGGCTGCCCCTATTATGACAGATCCACCTTCATGCTTGACAGTTGCAAGGATACAATCACGATCATACGCTTGTGCAGGTGTCCTCCAAACGTGCACCCGGTCTGTTGTAGGAAAAAGTATGAAAACAATTCGTCAGACCATAATACTTTCTTCCACTTATCAACCCACCAGTTTTTGTGATTGTGACATCCCTGTAGACGACGTTTACCTCTAACATCTGCGACAAGGGCCTAAAGAACTACTGTTCTGCCATAAATGTTCTGTTTATGAAGGTGCCTTCTAACTGCAATCACTGACACTGGAGAATCCAGATGGGGATTGAGCTCTGTGTTCACTTTTGTTGCAGTTGTTCGCTTTTTTGACATTACAGTCCGCTTCAATACCCGTCGGTCTCTTTCACTAAGCTTCTCTTTCCGTCCCCTATTTTAATTTACCGAGATTGTCTTGCCGCGCTGTGTGTATGCTCTTCATGACTTTAGACACCGTGCCTCTAGAACGCCTAAAAGTTCGGAAGTTTCGGTCACACTTGCGCCAGCTAGACGGGCTCCAACAATTTGACCTCTTTGAAAATCTGAGAGGTCCGACATTTTACGTTTTTGAAAGAAAAAAAAATCCAAAAATTACAGAATTTCAATAAAGCTAACACATACTACCAGAAATTATACATTGCCATTTATATAAAAAAACTGGTGGTTATTATTATACTTCATGCTTACGAAGCGCATTCAAAAATGTTACTTTTATTCACAAGTGTTTCCATTATTTTGATAACCACCTGTATATGAGGCAGATCTAAATGAGAAGCATAAAACATATTCAATGCATCGCGTTTTTTCTATTTACATCGCACATTTTAATTTGCTGTTATTCAGTAAAACAAACAAGCAAAAGAAAAAAAAACAATAAAAATACTTTTGACTAAACGTTTCTCGAAAAGTGAGATGGACATAATATTCAGCTATTTTTTTTAGCCAAACAGTATTGTAAACTAAACGTAAATAAAAAATTAATAAAAATGTATGACGTTGGTATCATATTTTTATTTCTCAGTTAGTAGGATTTAAATCCAGTGAAAATTGAAAAACTGGGTGAAAAATAAAAAATAACATTTTTAAACTTAGCCTGGAATAAGTCTTATTTTTGTTTTTGTTTCAGCAAGGCTTGAATTTCAGATTTTTATAACTTTATTCACCGTGGAGAAATCTTGATTTAGAATTTCCAGAAAAAATCTTTTTTTTGAAAGCAAAAAATTATAGTGATGTAATACTACTGATAACAAAAAATCGTTGCCAGTAATACAATATCACAATAATAGTAAATCACCCTAATAGCAAATGAGCATGAAGATAATGTAACCGTAAATAATGGAATTCCATTTTGCCACGAAATTACTAGTAGGTACTACGCATTTTTACAAGAAATTATGCGTAATTACTAATAGATTATATTGTTATTGATAATTACGTGTCAAAATAGAGTTTCAGCTATTTATTGTAGAAATGAATTTTTTTCACAACATATGAACACAAAAAGTAAAGTTGAAAACTTTACTGTAATCACCGATTCAATTGAAGAAAATGCTGTGCAACAAAAATACTTGAGATTCACTCTGTAGCATAAACTAATTTTCCATAATATTATTCATTTAGAGAATTTATTTTATACTCATGATAATTGATAAATTGATAAGTGATGGAAAATTAGGTTCTTTTGTTATGACAATTGATAAATATTGAATGTTGCTCTATTTGGTCGTATAATAGTCCTATCACTACCTATCCCGGTCTTAAATATGATACTGTTTATTTTCAGATATAGAGACCTTCCACCCTTTTGCGCATGCTCCTAAAAATTTTGATCTTACTAATATAGGGATGAGATATAGATTCTTCACATTTTATTTAGGAATACATAAATTCCAATTGAAATTAGGTAGTAAATCATGGCTAAAACACAAAATTGAACTAGCTCTAAGAACAATATATATATAGGTTTCGAATTGAAGTAAAGTGGTATGACTCCACAAGACAAGTGGAAAAAGGATTTAATGGAATGAGGCCTAAAAAAAAGAACTCTGTCACTGTGTATTATTACTCTTCTAAGTAAAATCGTCTAAAAGTGATATTGGATTTATAACGGAGCGTGCACGAAGTTGAAATATAAAATATATTATTTGAAATATTTTTTGCATATTTTTCTGTTTAATTTATTATGCCTCGAGAAAGATAATGTAAAGCAAAATAAGCCATGAGAATGATTCTGAAAAAAGTTTCATGGATGCAGTGACCTAGTGATATTCCAAAGGAATCTTAGGGTAGTTTAGATTCAAAACTCAATTCCATCAAAGGTTTTCTATGCAATCTTAATACAAATTGAATCGATTATGTCATCTGTCATGTTAACTTATCATCAGCTGCCACCTGTTAGTGTGGCAAAGTTGTTTGTAGATAGTAATGACAGCTCAATTATTCTATATTTCCTCTGATTGATCCAAACTTATCCATATACTCTAAAATAATACTCTAGACACTTTAAAACAGGACATTATTTTAACCAAAATTAGAATTATTCTAATAGTTTAGTTATAAAATACTTGAACAAAATTATTTACTTAAAATTTTAAAAAATAATTTGAAACTTTAGAACAATTTACCAATTTAGAACAACTTATCAATTCTAAATTTAAATTACTATATCGCATTCCCAACCGGATTAGTGGAAAGTCTTAATATATTATAATTAAGCAACAAATTAGAATTTTAATAAAGCGTCATTCAGAACTTCTACTAAACTTCAGTAATGTAGAAGAATTAAAACAAAACCACTTCCTTCAAATTAGTAGAATAACAGATTGAACGTCTGAAATCTTCTTTTTAATAAAGTCAAGCTCTCCATATCGTCGAGAGGATTATCAGAAATGTCAATCATCTAGGATTACCCCAATGACATGCAGGGATTATGGACGATGTTTATTGCCTTGCTTTGTTTTGATTGCCTTTGGAACAATGAAAACGGGAGATTTTTCTTGGTTAAAGTACAAGGCATTTTCATACTTAGAGGATATCGCATATTAAATTTTCGAATAAATGTTTAGTTTTATTTATTAGCCAGTCGAAAGGGTCTCCCCAAAACTTTCTCAAATTCTTTTTAATAAATTTGTAATGCGAGTGAATGCTTTGCATGAATTGGCTACAATGTTTATGAAATTTGAACCTTTGGCCTGACTATAGCATTTTTATTGAATCTATCGTGTCATCTATCTCGATTTTTTCGGCAATTAATCCCTGGGACGTCATTAATAGTATTTCTCAATCGAATGAAACAAAGATTTGACACAAAACTGCACTTGTAGTCACAAAATCGCATTCCAAATTTGATATATTTGAACCATTGCGTTTTTGAATTATCATTTTTAGATGTTTCTGAAAGTGCAAACCGACAGACAATCTACCCATTGTTCGATTTGGCTCAAAATCTGACAGGTGTCTACACTACGGATAATAAATTTGTGAACAGAATTTTATCTATCTAGCTCTCTTCGTTTTTTAATTATTGTGTTAACTTTTATTCTAACAGTTGGACAAACAAACTTCCTCTGAACAGATTTTACTCAAAATTTGATAGAAATATGCAAATTTAGTGGAAAGACAAATTTCATCTGCATAGTTCAACCTTTTTGGAGTTATCTTTGCCATAGTCAGATGGATATTTTACGAAAATGTGTTTTTTAGACTGAGGGAGGTCTAAAACGTGGAGATTCGTCAAAATCGAGAGTAATTTTTTAAAGATTACTATACTTTCTCTATACTACATTTACGAAAAAGTAAAAATGTTTTTAGGTTATCCTTTTCTAAGAAATGACTGTTTTTCTTATTTGAAAAAATAATTTGCGAAACTATTACAACACTATCAGATAAACAATTTGTGATATACCAAAGCATTTGATGTTATATCTGGAGATATTTACAAATTTTTCAATTGAGTCATATGAGTCATAAAATGTGCTATTTTCCCCGCTTTTTATCATATGTAATATTCATATTTTTGAATTATTTCAATTCTGTTAGAATTTTTAATGGCGTTTGTGCTAATATTATTTGTATTTCGTAGAAAGGAATCTATTACATAAATACAAGTAATAATTTCAAATGATCTACATTCTAAAAACAATTATTCATATACAGACTGCTTTAAAATTTTTGAGTTTCACAGACACTTATTTTTCCACCTAGACTATATTTTCCCATCATCCTTAGCTCTCTACATGCTCAAGCTAAAATGTTTTCTCAGCAGAATTCTTTCTATAGCTATATAAATTTCGAATACATTCTCACGGTCGCTTTCTCCTACTTTCTGTCTTTTTATTCAAACTATACCAGCGTTGATCCTGGTTCACACAAAGAACTTAATTAAAAAGGCAATAAAATGCGATTCCCAGTTAACCACGTCTGCTCACCGTTCTCAAGAAAGGCCTTTATTAAGTGATATATAATTTTCATAGCGACCTTAGTCTAACCACCATCATTTTCATACATATAAAGCAATTAGTTGTAGCATATAAATTTTGTTCACACATTTTGCGGGGAATGGAATTTATCACATCCTATATTCACTATTTACGTCATGGATGTCATGCCTCTCCTTAGTGATATCATAATCTTGATTCATGCCCTTTTTTGCAACAACTTATTTCCAACTTTATATTACCGAAGAAGCAAATGAAATATGTATTTCTCTATTTTCACTAATATAATTTTATGTTCAACCAATGATTGTAGCATCTCATAAGATCCAGATGCCTGACCTTTCAATAAATGGTTACTCAAAAGTTCAAAATATTTTTGTTATTAATAGATGCGGATAAATAATAGCTGCGTTTCTAATTATTTGTAATGAATTTCCGTATTTCATTTTGAGAATAAATTGAAGACAGAATTACATAAAGCAGTTTTGAAATAATTAAAGATGATTGAGATGGAGCTTTTAAAATAAAGTGGTATTGAGGGCCAATCATTCACTTAAATATAGGAGCAAGGAAGAGAATTTCGAGGTTTAATAAAGGCATTGGAATATTTTTCTTCGTTTGAAAGAAAATAAATTCAAATTCATTTTCCTTACGATTTTAAGGCCGAGGGCGATTACTGATTCAGGCTTCGGCTTCAGAAGCCTCATGTTTCGAAATATAATATCACCAAAAATTCGTAATATGTGTGTACCTGAGGCATGAAAATGTCGTGGGTCAAACGCCCCCTACACCTTTCTCGAAGCCATGATCTAGAAGCCGAGAGAAGGTGTTTGTTAGTTCAAGCAGCCCTCTCCAAGTCATCGGATTGCATGGATATTTTCACGGACTCGCTCGATTTTAAGAATTCTTTCTAAAATAGTCTTTGTTCCATTTCAAATTGGGACGTTAATATATATCTATATTAAATTGTTTCAGTTCCAATGGAAGAATAGCTTTGGTCTATTGTTGTAATCAGGCCAGAAGTTCAAAATGAACCATGTTCATGATTTAACTAAGAAATTAACATTTATTTTTAATTTTACCTCACCAAATTTCGCAAGCAGTTCTTTTAATTCAATTTGACAGTTTTGTAGATATTAAAAGATTACTTTAATTTCTTATTTAGCATTTTTTTTCAAACAATTGTATTGTGAAGTAAAGCAAATCCTTTTTACAAAACGCCTTTCTTTTTTTTGAAGAGACACTCAGAAATAAGAATGATATTTTCCAAAAATCAGAAATAGGTGAATTTTATTATTTTTTGTGATTATTCGTTTTGATTAGGAAAAATGTTAATTTAGGGATTTCGAAGTTCTTCTGTCATAGAAAAATACTTCTGAAGTGTTCATTCTGAAATTTTAGATGAAAATTTGATGAATGCTTTTAAATTTCAGAATTTATTGCAGCAATAGTATTTGTACCATTTCATGCATCCATATGGTAAAAAATGTTTCATTAAAACCCTTTTAATAATTTCCAAAGTTATTTTTGTGACCTTCAGATAGAACGTGATTTAAATGCGGTGATCTTTATAGCTGATAAGGATAATTGGATGCTGCTTAACAAGTTTCGGATATGAAAGAATATTATCAAATTCTGTGAACGGAGAAGAAAAAGAAAGTTTATTAATTCCATTGAATAATTTACCTGATTTTTTTTGAGACTGTTCTCACTTCAAGAAAAAAGAAAAGAAAAAAGAGCCAATGCTTTTTTTAGTTCCACACCAAAGCTGCAAATACATTTTAATTTCATAGGCTCTTTAAATATCCATACTGATTCGGTGCTGGGGCATTTCGAAGAAACCTCGAAATTCTTGGAAAATTCTGCGCTTCCCAGGGAAAATCAATGGAGCCGATTTGATGTGGCGTCGCAGTCACACGGCAAACGCAATTGCAATGTTCATATTGCAAAGAGCTGTATTGCGATATTTTCTAAGATGCTTCATAAATTTAAAAGTTAATTTGGTGAGATCATTTAATACAAAACTATTAATAAAAATTGATTTTATATTATCTAATTATGTTAAAAGTGCATGGAATGTCTTTAGTAGTGATTACTTTAAAATAAATAATGTTACGTTTCGAATGATGCGAATGAAATGTAACATAGAATTGATTCAATGGAATAGATTTTGGGAATATTTTCTACTTTTTTTATCTCTCTTTTTTAGAATTTACTATTTAACCTGTTTGACGATTTTGTATCTGGATATGTGATTCGATTTTTTTATATCTAAGGAAAGGGAAATGCTTAATATCTTAGAAGTTCAACAAATTATTTTTTCTGGAAAATCTCTAATGGTTTAAAAACTAAATATTGTCTACTATTATCTGTGTTTTTTACTTTAATTTTAATTGAAGCAAATTTTTATTGAATCTTCTTTTGAATTAAGATTTATAAAAATATACCGGAAGTAATAGTTAATTTCATATTTATTTTGCCACAATATGTAGATATATATATGGTTACAACAAATAGAAATAGCTTTTCTTGTGTTTTTTTAAATCAAAAAAACTAGTCTTGATTATTTTTATGAGTAATGAAATAAAATTCGGTCATTCGAAAGAATAGAGTTTTAGAATAATGACTTTCTGTGAATCTTATGTTTTCGAGCTTCTGCATAGTTCCATAAATATTTGTAAGATGTCTGTGACTGGATTTACAGTCACACAAAAAAGTATTGGGACACTTGTATTGGATAACTGCAGAGCAATTTATAAAACTATTTATCACATTAAAATAAAAACAAAACGAATCAAGAAATATTTTAACATTTGGTGAATAATTTGTAAGGAAAATGTTATTGATATTTTAGAATTATAATTTGGTCTAGCTATCCAAATTTAATTCAATTGCAAACAGGAGTCAAAAAAAGTATTGGGACACTTTTAAAATGAGAAATTCAACAAATATATAGCGCATCAATAGAACTGAATTTACTACTACATTTTTAGACTATAATTTTAAACATAAAATTTTCAATAGATAAGATTAGTTATAGAAAAAAATGGCGAGAAACAAAAATGTATCGGCTGAAATGTAAAATTTTGTAATAAGTCATTGAAAAAATGAAAAAATCAGTTCGCTATATATGATGTATCTAGAAATTGAGTAAATCTATTGTTTTTAACATTATTCACAGGTTCAAGAAAACAAATAGTGTTAAAAACAAGCAAAGATCAGGGCGTCCAAGGACATTTAATAAATGTGAAAGGAGATGGATTGTGAAAACAAGTTTACATTAATCCTAAAACTGGTGCAATGTAAAAGTAAGTTCGAAAAATCTGTAAATTCTGAAACTGCCAGAAATGTTTAAAAAAACATAAATATTAGGGCAGAGTACCTCAAAGAAAGTCCTACATCAGCAAAGCTAATCGACAAGCAAAACTGGCATTTGCTAAAATGATTGTAAAGCAGCCGAAAGAATTTTGGGGAAATATAATTTTTGTTGATGAAAGCAAATATAACATTTTCGGATCAGACGGCGCGCAGAACGTTTGGGAGAAAACAAATAAAGTTATGAATATCAAAAATTTATGGCCTATTGTCAAATATGGAGGTGGCAATCAAATTGTCTGGGGCTGTATGGCAAGCACTAGTGTTGGGAACTTACATTTTATTGATGGTACAATGAATAAACATGTCGATCTTGACATTCTCAATCGAAATTTAAAGCAAAATGGGAGCAAGTTGGGAATCTCAAGACATTTTATATTGTACCAATGTAATGACCCGAAACATAGAAGACCACTTACTGATGTTTGAAAGGAATGAGTCATCTACCACTATTCTAGTGTTATTAAGACTCCTGCACAAAGTCCAGAACCTCAATCCCATTGAGCATGTGTGGGACTATTTGCACAAAAAATTATATGAATATCAAATTTCTAACAAGTAGGATTTAAGAAAACATTTGGTCGAAATGAGGACTGAAATCGATGGATTATTTTGCAAAAAAGTGATCCAACTCATGCCAAATAGAGTATGAGAGGCCATAAAAAGCAAAAGCGGCTCATCAAGATATTAAATTTTAGGTTTGCATTATTTTTATTAATCTATTGAGAAGTATCCCAAATACTTTTTTGAGCACATTTTTTTACTTGATTTCTTTTATTTTCAATTATAATTATAATTGCGTTAATATTATAGTTTTGTTTGAATTATTATGATTTGTATATATCAAAATAAGGTTTACTTTTTTGTTTTGGTTTCATTTGTATATTTAAGTAAAATATTATCATAAAATTCTATGAACTTGTGGTGTGACCCAATACTTTTTTGACAGACTGTATATGAGATGGGAAAACAGAGTATGATTACATTTCTTTTTTTTTCAAAAAGTGGCTGTTTTATTTCTTCATAAAGATTTTTTTTAATGGTATATAATTTGAGATAGTCTGTTTTTTATTTTCATGAATTATATCTCCCTCAATTTTAGAAGTGGCTATGTTTTATAAAAGAGTTTTCTACATAGAGATTTTTTAAAAATATTATATATTTTAACATAAAACTAATTTTCTTGTAAAAAATGAATAAAAACAGATTTTTAATTCGCATAAAGATATGTTTTGAACTCACAAACATTAAAAGCGGACGTCTTTTATTAGTTTTACATTTCTGTACAGTTCTCTGTAAATATATGTGGAAATGCTGCCAAGGAATGATGTTTCGAATTTCCAGTTTCTTTAATACCAGTTACTACTGTTTTAATTCTGGATTTTCGGTTCTGAAGTGCACTTAACTTTGGATTAAACATAGTATTTAACATTTTATTCCCATAAAGCCTTGTGATATGAGGTAGATATTCGCGGAGCAAGTTCTTAGTAAGACGACATATGCTAGATAGTGCTTAAGTATGGTAGATGTTTTATTAATCGCAGCGGAATTAGGTATCAATCATGGTCAGTGTGGTTTAATATTGCTATAAAGCAGGTAAGGCATGGCATTTATAATAATTTTAGAATGTGTTTCTATTTACATTTATTGTGTACTTTTTTGTGTATGGTTCATGTTATGATCTCCAATTTCCTTATTATAAATAATTTATTAACTTCTCTTTTTCTATTATTAAACTGTATAATTACTGATTCGAGCTTTCACTTAACTGTGCAGTAATTTATTTTATATTCCAACATGTTATGTTGTTTTTTCCAAATTTGAATAATAATTTGAAGTTTGCATAATAATTTGAGCTATGAATTAGAACCAATAATTAATAATCTTATTAATGCAATGAATTGTAATATATATTACCAGTATAAAGTATTTATGTTTAATTTGCAAATGAATAAATTATAATTTATATCTGTTTTATAATATAAATAATTATTTGTATTTAAGCAGTGAGAAAATAAATAATTCTTAATTGTCATCAAATGGATAATTTTCATTGAGAAAAATGAAAATTTGAACTACTGATTACACACAATAATTAATAATCTCATAAGTTAGATGAAATGTAATTTATATTGCCAATATAAATTATTTATATTTAATTTGCAAGTGAACAAATTACAATTTATTTAATATTTCTCATAATATAAATAATTATTTGTATTTAAGCAGTGAGAAAATAAATAACTTCTAATTCTAATCAAATAGATTTTTTCATACAAGAAAAAGAAAATTAAAATAAAAGATAAAAAGGACTTTCTTTGAAACAAAGAATGATACAGACAAACGGAAATGGCAATTCTATTTCTGAGTCAAAATGAATATTTACATGCATGCTTAAGTGTAACACTGTGTACAAGTCATTGCGATAACAATCATCAGAGAATATCTTAAAAGAGCAAAATAAATAAATAAATAAAAATAAAGATGAATTGTTCTAAATTAAAACTTCACGATGGACATTTATATCTCACATTTAAACATAAAATGTCTTGATAGAAGCCTCTATTTGAGGTAAAAATAGTTGCTTTGCAAAACTAGATGTTTTGTTTCTTGTGTCCATTCTGAAAGACTCTTTATCCATCGGATCCATAGTAGAAAAATGGAAAAATATACGTCTTCGGTTTGACTACCTGACGCCGTATATTATTATGTGTGTTGCTTTTGGACCCTAATTTCCCGGAGGACTACAGAATGGCAGTACTGTAGTTCTTTTCGGAATGATACCTCTATATCCTTCCTACGTGGGAAAGACACTCTCCTTTTCCTCTTCTTCTTCCGTCAGGGGCACAGGTTCCTCTTCTTCAATCACCGGTGGATCCTCAATGATACGAAAGGGCAATCGCAGACATACAGGTCTGTCAACCACCCCCAGGAAAGCTTTCACTTTAACTTCGTAGCAGACAGTCACTCCGTAGGGATTTCTTTCCGTTGCCAGAGCTGGAATCGTAGAAGGTGACAATTTTACAGTGGAATTTGAAAGACCTCCTTCAATCGCCAGTGCGACTGGATACCGCATGTGAACTGTAGGTTTCACATGGAAAACCCTGGATAGGCAGGAGCCAGGCCTGACTGGATGACCAGGTTCCGTTTCTGATAACCCAACTATATTCTTGAATCGGCCGTTGGTGAACATGCAGACGTTGACATACTGGACCAAGGTAACTCGGACGCGATGGACAGTTCTGTTGCTGGAGTTGTCCAAGCTGACATGAACTTGCAGGGTTTCGTCGTAACGGTAGGCTTCTTTATCCAATCTGGCCTCCAACCGGAGTTTTCCAGAACTGAAGACGAATGCCCGGCTAAGTGCGGCCGCTGGGGGGTTAGGGAACGGAGCTGGACTGCGGTGGGTGCAGCGAAGGGATAGCCTTACCAGATTGCGCTTTGAGGGTTTTTCATCTGCACGGTTACCTGTAGAAAGGAAAGAGACTATTTAGAAAATTGTTGAGTCATCCAGAATAAAATTTTAATTAAAAAAGAAACAGAACGATTTTTTATGAATTGGAATAACTGATTAAATTTGCTTTAAATATATTTTTGTTTGTGTGTTCCTCACATGAAAAAGTTATTAATTTAATTTTTGTAACATGCTAAGAAGATATATCTAAATCAAACACATATTGGTATACCATTAGATAAAATTAGATAAAACTCGGAAACAAATATAGCGAGACTAAATCTGTTTAGGATAAAAATCAACAATGTGAAATGTAGAAAACATGATAAAATTACCAGAAAAACGAAAGTAGTCCAAATTTAAACCAGCGGGAATAACCTCCCGAAACATTCCTATCTACTCTCTAATAAAGATGTTATACCAGAGAATGCCTTGCATGACACTGTACAATAGTTAATATTAACTTTTAGCGTGAATTTTACATCTTTTTTAAATCTATCCTGCCAACTTTGGCGATTAATCCTGTCTTGCGATTAATAACATCTGAAAAGATGCTTTTTTCCAACCGACTGAAACTAAAAATTGGCAAAAAACTAGACTTGTAGAAAAAATATCATACCAAATTTGATATTGCTTTTTCAATTTTTGTATTTATATGTTTCTGGAGGTACAGAACGACAGGCTGTCAACCCTTCATTGGATTTGGTTGAAAGTTTGATGAGTATTTGCATTATTGATGTACCGAATCTTCTCTACCTAGCTCAATTCGGTTTATAGTTATCGTGTTAAATTACAATCGAATAGCAGGATAGACAGATTTTCTCTCAATGGATTTTACTGAAAATTTGATAGAACTGTACAAATTTGGTGTAAAGATAGCATACCAAATTTCATCCTTCTAGCTCGAAGCATTTTTGAGTTATTATTGTGACAGACAGACAGACGGTCATTTTCCCAAAATATATTTTTTTGTACTCGAGAAAATCTAAAATTTGGAGATTCGTCAAAATTTCGAGTTCGAATTTTTTAAAATTTACTATATTTTCTCTATACTATGTATAGGAGAAAGTAAAAACTCAATTGTTAATTTTACATTCTGAGATAAAGGGTATGGATAAAAACCAAGCAAATTATTGTTGAAACAAATAAAGAGATGTCAAAACTCTATCTATCTTTATATCCTGAAGATGTTGCGAGAAAGAGTGATTATCTAACTCAAACATTATTGCGATTATTTTGCTACTTTCTTATTTCTTGGAGGAGCTTTTGTACAGTCTTCACTTACGATCGACTTACTCATGATACTTAATAATATCATTTGTTTCTTTTGTGATGATATCACCACTTATTGAAATTAATTTATTAGGAAGCATTTTTCCATAAGCTAAAAGAAATGTGGATGGATTATTTTTTCTTATTAGAACAAATAATCTTAAGGGAAATTTCTTTATATATGACTGCATTCTTGTAATTAGGATTTTTGGGTAGATTGAATTCACGATATGAGATTAAAAGATATTTTGCTGAAATCACTTGAGGAATGTTGATCTTAGCTTCTTTCTTCTTCTACTGTCTATCAGTGGGTACTTTTGCTAAATATAACCATTTGTTAAATGTAACCAAATCGGTTTATTGATCTATTCCGATTACCCGAGGCACTCTATTGCGATTGTAGGATTTTAATTTAAATATTAAAATAATTCAATTTTTAATTTCAGCATGGCCTTGTACATACAATTGTCTTCTGAATTAGCCAGAAAAATCATAAAGAAGTTTTATGTTGATATTGTCGATTTATGAGGCTTAATGAATTAATTTGCCAAAGTTCATTCTTTGGATCTCATGTTCTATTGCAGATTCAGAGATTCATTTTTAATTTTTTGGAATTGAAATCATTTAGGAGATTCGATTACCAGTGTTACTTTTATTATAAACAATTCACATAAACAATGATCACAAGGCGCGAGATCTGGGCAACGCAGTTATTTACTGCAATTAAATGCACGGATAATTATTCATCTGGCTATAATACGTTGCACACTGTGTAAATATCTGTATAATGGAATCAGTTTGTCATTTTGAATAATCGGAGTAACCGAGTATAATTGTCTTTTTAAATTTCCTAACCCTTTTTTGAAAATAAATTGGCAATTTTATTTACCTATTTGCAGTAGACAACTCTTATTGTAATTGTGTAAAAAAGAAGCATTAACTGCATAAAAGACGTTGAAATAAAATTTACTTTGAAAAATTGTTATTACTGTTATTCTTTCGGCTAATGTGCTTGGTAAACGAGCCATTTTGAAGTTAATAGAAGAAATTGGAATTAATTTATTCATTTTCTTTTGAGTAAATCGATATCTAATGGTTGTATTGGTATACATATGAAATTCAGCTGCATTTGACCGAAAAAAGTTTTTTACAATTAAGCCTAAAAGACTCACTTCATTTTAGCTGATTAGGCTAAGTTATGTTAAAAATAGTAAAAATATTGTAGAAATAGAAGATAATTTGTTTTCATTTTTGTCATATTGAATAATTATTTCAATTGTACTAATAATGTGGTGCCGTTGATTTTTATTTTGTATGGTATGCAACATAATAATAATTTAAGATGGAAGCATAATGATAGTAAAATAATATCTTTCCCTTATTTTTATTTTATAATTTATTCTTCAAGAATCTAATTATTCCTTAACAAATTTCAATTAGTTTTTAAGCCGTTAGAGATGAATTTAATTTTCCAATTCATGATTCTTTTCTTGATGATGTAAAGAAGTATTCTTTATGATAACATAGCATTCTCACATCTTTTATATAAAAATTATAATATTCAAAGCAATTTCCATCGCAGTTATAGAAATAGTAAAATAGGAATAAGATCTTATCCAAAATGATCAAGTCTTTCATAAAAGTATTAACTCTTAATTAAACTTATCACTATCTTGTAAAAAATTTGGAAAATTTTGAAGCCTTGTGTTTTGAAATTCAAACGTTACATATCATGGCCCCAGCAATCTATTACCGAAACTGTAATAATAATATATAATGAAATAATGACGAGTTAGGTGTTCTAAGGGAATTAACTAGAATCATTCATATTTGAATCTTTCAACTAAAAAAGAATGATTTCCTTACCCCATTACCTTCAACACTATTAAAACCTGTACAACAGGATATTTTTAGTAAATACACGACTGAACTCCTGAAATAGTGATTAATTTCAAAAGTTGTATCATCCTTTATCCATCCTTGCCCTTCTGTTTTGCTCATTTTATTTGGAGTTCTTGTATTCTCCAAGTGGGGTCACGATTCCAGCCTGTTAATTCAATTGAATGAAAAAGAAGGCAGCAATTAATAGACGAGTCTGTACTTGACGAGAATGTTGAAACTCTTCCTGTGATAGAAACCAATCTCGCAACAATAATCTGAATCTAATGTTGACTCTAAATTGACGGTTTAGAGAATGGAAGAGAAAAGGATATTAATGAATTCCTTGGCATCTACATGAAATCCTACAAGACTTTGAAATATGTTCCAAGAAATCGCTTAAAATGAAGGAGAAATTATTACCCTAATTGAAAGGCGTCTATTCGCACACCAACAAAAATCAAATCTATACGACATTACTAGTATTATTTTAGAATATTGTTTAATATTTCGTTTGTATTTACATTTAGTGATCTTCAAATAATGTTTTTCAATCATTATAAAATATTTTTATTATGTTGAAGAGCAGTTAATTTTAATGATTTTAGCTGTTGCAAGCAATGTCTCAATAATTTGGAAGTCAGAAAAACGAATATTTCAGGCGCCGATTTAATCGCCAACTACCAGATTGGCATGAGTCATATTTATCTCTTCCATTTCAAATTAAAATTTAAATCTTATGATAGCTAATAGCAAATTAGAGAAGTATGTACTACAATGAACAAAATATCGTAAGGCTTCTATCGAAATTTGAATCATAGAAATATTTTGCTGAAGACCTTTTAAGAGACCAAGATGTATAAACATATATAATTGAAGATTTTAGAGAGTATAAGTCCTGACGAACCAGATGGTCGTCAAAGACAATTAGTTTTAAATAAACATGACTCGCGCCTTTTTAAAATTAAACCAATGCATGGGTGGATTGTTGCCTTTTATGGCACAAGAGCTATATTTAACTAAGCTCCATCAAACATATGGTCAAAGAATAGTTTCATGCAATTAAAATGGAATGCATTTATTTGAATTTCATTTTGCTGTTTGATCAAATCGAAAACATGAATTTATTTATCCAATACAAAATATTGCCCATGCAAATACAATAATGTAAATATTATATAATAAGAGTGAAACTGTAATTGCCCTAATAAATTTCTTAAACCTAACACTAACAAAACACCTGATGGAATGAACGAAATAGTTTGAATTTTCTTTTAAATGTAAAATATCGTTAAAGATTACGCATCAAATTAAAATTAAAATATTTATTAAATATTAGAGAAAAGAACTATACGGAAATATTTGTATTGTTAAAAAGGTAATTATTTGAGTTTTAAGATAGTGTAAAATTCTTTTTGTGAGATAATATTTCTGCAAAATATAGCTGAAAAGCATGGAACACTTGCTTGGTTTTAAATTAACTTATGCTTTAATTTTCGTTTGGTCTTTGTACAATTGACAGAGGCATTTCTATTTTCTTGAAAACTTCATATGCCAAATTTTTATTAATTTATTAATTTAGTCCTCAAATCTATGGATGACTTACTGTAAGGAAAAAAATGATATGTCAACATTTGTCATTATACTACAAATAAAATAGTGTGAATTTATTCCATTAATTTGAATTCAGCAAAACACGAAAAATTTGGAATTTCTTAGAATGTTTTCAGCGCTTTCATTAAATTTCTTGCTATAAATATAAATTAAACATTTATATATGTTGCTAAATTAATCGTTACAATATCAGCAGTGTTTACAACATAATTCGACTTTATATTTTAAAATGCAAAATAATAATAATAAATTTCAAATTAGTTCTTGTAAACAATTCCGTTTTCATAATTAAATCTTGGTAAAATTTATTTCTTTAAAATATGAGTTATTTATTTTTTAACTTCAACAAAATACCTAATGGAAAACCATAGCTTTAGGGAATTTCTTTTTCTATAATTCTATCTCTAGACTCTCAGCGTGGGCAGTGTTTTTTTCTAACATTTCCTTGTCTTTTATGGCTTCTCTTTCAAAAATTTTACTCACGATAAGCGATGTTTCTCTGAACATCTTTCGAAAAAAAAGTCGGTTATAGTAATGTGGAAATGTTTTTTTTTTTTTTACCAGACCTTATTACTTAATTCAATTTCTTTGAATTACCCCTCTTTATGCCGGGTATTTTCTTCGAATCAAGCACAATGTTTCTAAGAACTGCGAAGGAAAAATTAGTTTCTGGAAAACATTCGTGTGGGTTTAAATGGTTTTCTGTGAAAGAAATATTTATGATATAGTTAGTATTTAAGTTTCAAAATCCCACTTAAAGATAAATAATCTTAATTAATGTAAATGGAGAATGACTTTCAAACAACTCTTCTTGTGATGATCTACTTATAGAGTGCTCGCTTCAGATCCTTTAACCCTAGTATGCAGTAGGTTCTATTTCGAATTTATAATACATGCTTGTCTGAAGAATAATGAAAAAAGAAATTTAGACTTCTAGTTGATGTGGGGTGGAATCTGAGTGGAAACTATATTAAAGGTCATAAATTTCATTAACGACAAGAATAAAGCACATTCCTAATGAATAAGGCTACTGTGGTGTATCTATGAGAAGCTAAGACTAATTCTAAATTCCAAAATACATATCTTAAAACCTGAAAGGTGATAGACAACACCAAATAAATACAAAAAATATCTATGTACCTATTGAATGCTAAGATTAATATAATGACTCCTTTTCATAATAGGGTATATAATAAAACTCACATACATACTGTTCTTCTTGAATTCTGATACCTTCCGATCTTTTGCGCATGCGTTAGGATGCGTTTACTTTGTCAAAATAGGGGTGAGAAAGAAGAAAGTAGGAGATGTTTACATTTAACAATATGGTGAACTCGTATTATAACCGGAGTTAGGAAGCGTAAAAATTGCAGATAACTCGTAATATTGCCAGAAAAGAATAATAATTCACAATAAAATACTTTAGAGGAATTTTTGTTTACTGTAAGGGACCTAAACATTAAAATATGATGAACAAATGATATATTTAAGATTTCTGTTCTTAAAATTTGGTAATTGTTTGTTTTTATTGTTATGTAAATGGTAAATGTTTGGTAAAATGTTTTCATTTGTTATTAAATTTTTTAATAACATATTGAGATCAACAAATGTAGATAATCTCGGTTGCCTTTTATGATATTATAAAAAAATATTCCTCTTGTGCTTTCTCCATGTGCGTCTGATCTTATATATTTTTTTTTTATCCAAATAAAAGTTTTCCTAAAAAAGGAGAAGAATCACTTCATTTTTTCTACATAGCATTAAAGTTTGATAACATAAATTGTAATTTATCGTAGTATAGTTAGTAATAAATTCTAACTATACTACCATAAAAATATACTTTAAATGAATAATTTATAAATTCAAATTATTTTTTTCACATACTCTGAATATTTATTTTATTGATTAAGTATAAAGTTGTAGAAACAAATTATTGTGAATCAATTGAAATTGCTAATATTAAAAAAAATTTAAATTAAAAAAAGATTTACCTATACATACACTAAAATTAAGAACCTATTGATGAAACATACACGATATACACCTACCCGTTTAGTTTTTAACTTTCTGCTTATATCGTAGGAGAAAAAAGGAACATGGTATCACAATGCATTTTATTTATTTAAGTTTTATATGAAATCCGTTGTTACAGATTCATGATTATAACGTCATGAGAAATGATATGATCAAAACACTTATGCATTTTTATGACGTAGTATATTGTTTAAAATTATATTATTTGTAATGTCTATATTTTACTCACAACGAAACAGTTCAACATGACTCCTAATAACAGTTCATCTTAAAGATAAAAATAAGGTATTATCAAACCTCAAATTTACTGCGAGAAAATATTTTATAGCAAACAGTTTTATAAACAAGTTAAGGTAATTATTTTAGATGCATGACTTTATTGCAATTAATATATAATGAGATTCATTAAGTGGCATTATTGCAGTCAATTAATGGAGGCTTGCCAAATTATCATCTCTTAATAGGACTAGTATTGTAATTCATTCTATTAAGTATTAGGATTTTAAAAATAGGCAACTTTTGTTGCAACGATGCAAATGTAATTTCTAGAATTATTTTTAGCAAAAACACTGCCTGATTGCCGTTAGAAAACAATTGTTTACGTTTACATAACATCAATCGAATATTTTAATATTTTAATAATGTGTACGTTATTTTGAGTTAAGTAGCAAAATGTGTTATTATATCTATAGATATGAGACTTGTTGGGTTACAAACTGTAATGGCAGTTTTATGAACATTGTTTAAAAATAAGTTTAAGCAATTTTTGTTGTTTTCTAAAAGTTGCTCGGACTGAACCGCAAACCTTTATCTAAACTGGTAAATTTAAATCATCGGGGCTACTATGTTGAACTACAGAAAAAGCACAAAAGTAGTTATAGAACCCAGTAGAAACACATATTAAAACACTGAAAAAGACAGAACATGGAAAATATTAAACTATATAAAAAACAATGACGGTGCATTTAGTACCGAATATGCTGGGTAAAAAAAAAAACTATATATATGTATATAAGAAAGAAAAGAAGATATGATGCCATGCAAAAAATCTAATTCTTGAATTCATATATGATGTACTGAAATAAATTTTACTTTATATGTCGCTAAAGTAAAATTCTAAAATTCTAGCGGTCTTGTAAGGCAAATCTCTGGTCCAATTTAGAAAATGAATGGCCCAATTTCGACATTAATCTCTTTAATTGAACCGATGACAGATTTTTTTTACTATTGTTTTTTTTTGTTTTGAAGTATATTTTTAAAAGTAAATTATATTGTTTTGAAGAAAACCAACAAAAGCATTTTGCTGATTTTTTAAAATTAAAAATGTTTTTATGGCATTACATTAAGGCAGTAAATTTTAAAAAGTAAATGACAGTAAAATTTTAAAGATCTAAAACAATAATTGATTATCAATGGATTTCCCAAGAGTTGTTATACACAATTTTTGAATTATTATTTCTATAAGAAATTACAAATATTCAACTGGAGATTCAAACATAGGATGTTATTTGATCTAGTAAGATTGGAATTATTCTTATTTTGGAATATTCTATTTTGGTTTCCCATTTTTACTTTTTGAAATTTTCTTAATGTTTTAAAAAAATATGATGATTTGAGTGCTATTTTTACAAAATGTTTTTAATAAATCGTAACTTTTGTACCGCGTATAAAGTATTTGTAGAAAAAAGTATTGGTGCAATTGTCAAAAAATGAAACCAAAAGAGTTCGACGAATTTCTACATTTTAGACTTTTATGAACCTGAGAAATAATTTTATTCATTGCGTTCCGCCTTTCTTGTTTTATATGAGCATGTTATCGAAATGAATGTAAATGTTGCATTCACATTTTTAATAATTACATTATTTACATGAGCAGTGCAGCTTCTTGGAAAGTAAATATTTACCACCAGAACTACCAAGACCGTCATTTTGACGGTTTTCAAATTTTATACTTAAAAATTTTGATATAATTTATATATTGTTCTGGAACTTTATGACGTTTTTTAATGAAATATAAGAACATTTAGCCATTTTGACTTCCATAATCAATATGACCCATACCTATTTATATAATACCTATACCTACATAAGACCTATACCTATATAAGACCCGACAAAATTATGACTTTAGGAATTTCAAAGTTTATAATATTTTATGACCATCAATGCGTATTTACATTCATTTGTACATCGCTTTCACACATTTCCGGAAAAAAATTTGAATTACATTTTTTATTTGAAATTATATTGATTGATCCAAAATGTTTGGCAGCCTTTATAATGGGATCTATTATTTTTCGATTATGATTCTATTTAGAGCTTTAAGCTCTAAATGGATTTACTATAAATGCAAATACAAACTGTTTTATTTTATTTTTAAATTAATTTTTAATGAATTATTATATTAAATGTTGTTTTTTGTTAAATTATATTGTTTTATTTACATAAACTAAGCCAAAAATTACAATGGAAGCACTGATGATCAAAAGCCAGTCAATTGGATGAGTAGGGTAAAATTGGGTATATATTTAACATTGGTAGTTCTAGTGTTAAAAGATTTGCTTGTTGCAATTTATTTTCATGGATCAAACGAATCTTAGTTTATTGCATATTACATGAATAATAATACATTCATTTCGGAACCCAAGAAAATTATAATTTTTTTTGTGTAATCCTTTCTACAAATAGATACAATATACTCCCGAGTATCCGGTTCTCGACCATCCTGCTTCCGTATTATCCGGCCTAGTTTTCTTTTATCGTAATTGAATGAGAGATGCGTCTATTAAGTACTCTATTAAGGATTTTTTCAAAATAAAAAAAACTGTAAATTTTGACTCTTATCTTAAGGTTACCTTTTCATATATGTGTAATCATTTATCAGTGAAAAATAAAGTCAATTTGAGAAACTTTTCTTAAGAACTAGGTCTACGATTCACGTTAATATTTTGTTATGTTTCCTACATTTAACTTGGCCATTATAGAATTTATGCTAAAATGTGAACAGTTTATATCCTTTAACTTACCTTTTCTCTAATAAATTCTTGAAACGTGTAATGTAGTGTATAAACATACATAAACTACCAGTACAGAGCTTTTTATTTTAACTCTACGTGTTACCAACAACCGCTTCTATGATTCAGCGGGTAGCGGCTTTGTTCACAATGAGATAAATGGAGGGCTTAGTACTCAATAAGAAATGAGAAAATACGTATTATTGCAGAGAGTTTGGGTATGAAAACCTGGCATTGGTGGACAAAGAAATGAATTCATAGAACTTCGGCCTATCCGGCCTTTTTATTATTCAGCCTGCCATTCCCCCACATTAGGCCGGATACTCGGGAGTATATTGTATATCTCAATGCATCGTTTTGGAATTTGTTTCTTATTGCATTATTTCACCCAGTTGAAAACAATTGCATTGACTATGTTCTTATGCAAATAATATTCGATTGAAATTAGGGACGATTCATTTAAGAATAAAAATATATATATATCGCTTGTTTCATTTGATGAAATTTCAAAAAGAAAGGAGATATACAAGATAGGTTTATTTGTATTGCATCGTGTCTTCATTACGGAGAAATAATTCAACAAAGAAAGATAGAAAATAATTCTCTAATACTTTTTCGTGAGTTCTAGAAAGTTTTCTCTTCATTAAGGATCCCCCCCCCCCACCATCCGCAATTAAAAGAAAGGGAGCATAGGAACATGATAAAATACCAGCTACAATGTTCCTTCACATAAATTCATTAACTATTAAAAAGAAGTGTTTTTAAAGGAAGAAATGCTTTTTGTACTTGCTATCAAATACTGCTTTTCTTTTATTCATTAAGGTTCCCTTCCAGTCGCTTAATTGAACATCCCTTCTTACTCATCTAATTTTTGCATGTAATGAAACGATGGATGCTCAAGTTTTTCAAGGTCGGCTGTAATCATAGCTAACCGATTCAAAAAAAAAAAAAAATGCAGGAAAAGGATGGTGGAAAAATATTTTTAGAACCTCGCGGTTTTTAGTGAATTGATCGCATCGTGTGTGCTAATGCCGATGCAAGCAGGTCTTTTGCTATATTTACGTAATCAGTGACGTAATCGACTCGCGGAAGCTGGGGTTTGGGAAGTTTGGTTTTAAGAGCAGAATTGACAGATGACAGACGTGAAACATGTTTTCAAAAGCTTATTTAAAATCTGGGAAGAAAATAAAAAAAAAAGATGAACTGCAAGAAAAAGGCTTTGAAAAGAGATATATAATAAAAAATAAGTGATTAAAAAAATTCTGATTGATATTTAAAAGAATATTTAAGTTTAATGAGAGTTTATTTAAATATGAATTTTTTGGGGTCGTAATTGATTGTAAGGGGAACTTATTCAAGTATATATAGCACTAATTTCCTTTTTCAAAACTTAAACAAATGAAATAAAATATTTATTTTATTTAAAGTTTTAAAATTTTCAATTTATTCTAAGCAATTTTCTTTGCATATAATTTTATATTAAATATTTTTGAATGCATTATTATTTTTTTTCCTGAAAGTTGTATTCATACCACCTGGGAAATTCTAAAACTCATTATATGCAATAAATTTTCATAGATTAGATAGAAAAAAAATTGAAATAAAAAATGATATAAAATTTATGGAATTTTTTTTAGTTCAACAACTTAAAATTAAAAAAAATAGAATCCTGATAAGTTTATTTCTTTTCAGTAAAATATTTCAAATGAAAAATAACTGGAATTTTTTGCACTTACAGCTATCAATATTTTTGAAATAATTTTAAGATTCTATTATTTTAAGTTTAAATCCAATAATCTGAAAATAAATCTGATAAGAAGCTATGATTAGGGTTGTGTGGAGAGTTTCCTGCAATGTCAAGCAAGAATTAGAATCAGTTTCACAAGAACTAAAGAAGAAATACGATGCTCGAACTTTATGAAAATGATAATATAACTTTAGATATTGGAAGCAAATCGTTATATTCTCATATATTTCTTTTGAGCTGAAAATAGTGAGTACTAGCCGCCTTGGCTACTAGTTAGTTCGCCAGAGGTGTTGGTAATATTTTGTTTCAAGTGATTCTTTGAAAGATAGCTTCATGATATCTCCAACAAATTATTTTTGATCATGAAATTGCCAGACAATAAAGGAATATTATTTTAAAACTTACATGTGTGCATATGAATTTTCAGATGGAGATCTATCTTACGACATCGCTATAATGAAAATTTAATTGTTTGTTTCATCTATTCTCAATTTTAAAAATATTCAGAATTCAAATTAATATTCAGATTTCAATATTAATTTTAACAAATTATTTTTAAGCATGAAATTGCTAGACAATAAAGGAATATTATTTTAAAAGTCTTACATGTATGTATATGAATTTTCCTAATGGAGATCTATCTTACGACATCGCTATACTGAAAACTTAATTGTTTGTTTCATCTATTTTTAATTTACAAAATATTCAGAATTCAAACTGATATTCAGATTGAAATATTCAATAGTCAGAAATATTCAGATTTCAAATTATTCTGAATTCAAAATTGAAATTCATATTTCAACATTCTCGATATTATAGAGTCCTTTTTTAATATTTTAAACTACACAGATATTAAATAGAATCCTTCCTGAACATTTAATGGAAGAACGTTATTAAATATTTCATTAAATAAGGTAAACAATTTGAATTACAGGACAGCAATGTAATCTACTGTTAAAAATTCAGCAAAGGAAATATTTTTTAAAAAAATGCCAAAATTCATGAAGATTTTCCATAATTATTATATTAATATTGTTAAAAAGGCAATATTTTAAAATACGGAAACGATGTAATTTTTTTACAACAATATTTTAAAAAATTATCGTGGAAAACCCACAAAGTTCCGTTTAATTTTAATTAATTAAAATTCTTATATAAAAAAGACTGTACATTCATTCCTAATGCACATTCTTTCTTTCGAAGATGTACATGCACCAAATTTAGCAATTATAGGTAAAGAGTGTATGAATATTACTGAGATAATTTAAAATAGAATATTAGCACAAGTAAACACATGATTCTGTTCAACAAAGAAATGTATCTCTACCAATAAAAAACTTTCAACCAAAAACTAAGGCAATTTTGATGAAACTAACATAAAAGTAAATATTTCCTGATTTTCTCATAATTTAACAGGATTAAAAAAATTTGTAATAACAAAATTTCTTATATTAAAGCAACAAACAATTTCATTAAAAACTTAACATTTAATGATTTTCCCAAAAAATTATTACAATATAGAATTTTTAATAAGAGAAGGTTTATCTATTCTCTAACATATATTCTAATATACTCACGATTAAAGAGATGCTTTCTATTTTTCTTTTTATTCTACTCAGTAGATGGCCCTGATATTGTTCAATTTATTTCATTTGATGACGAAACACCTTGACTAACGTAATAGGCGGGGAGGGTTGAATTTAGCTTGATATAATTGTCTACAGTGATAAGTTTAATTTTTCTATAAAATCTGCTAGATTTTTTTCATATTCAGCTGGTATGTTCTTTGCTTTTATATTTATTGATGTTTTTTGGTTTTATACATAATTTGATAATGGTCTTGTAGTAATTTGGTTAGATTCATCTTGATATGGTCTTGCTTAGATTTGAATTTTGAAATAATATTTTGCTTACTATTATTATACAATTTATTCTCACTGCTTTATTGATATTAATTCATGTCTTCAAAACCTCAAGTTATTGAGATTTTCGGGTTCATATTTGAACGAAATCTGACCCCTGAATCTCTAATTTGAATCCCTGTTTGAGGATGATCTTTGATAAAGTCTTCAGGTCGGATTCTTTATTTTCTTCCTTTTTTATTCCCTTTAATTCATTTTTACTTTTAAACTTATTATTTATTTTTAATTTGAGTAACTCTATCAATGCACTAACAATGTATTCACTTGATTTTAACTTGTGTTCTGATTTAGAGTTATTAAAAAAAGTAAGATGGAGATTGATTAAATTGAAAATTGCACATTGCAAAATAAAGTCACTTAAAATGATTCAAGCAATTTTAACAACAGCAATAAAAGAGCAATAAATAATGTCATATTTCAATCTTTCAAAACTTTTTCATTTCCTTTTCAAATGATTAAGCCAAATCTGAAATTGTGAGAACAAAGCTTGGAAGTATAAAGTATACTAAATGGGAGACCAACTTCACTCGACAGTTTTTTTTTGTGTGAAATCGTAATTTTTCGGAGGAAATATTTAAATACGAATCACGTATTGATTGCATATGTATAGTTTTCAATCTTATCTACATATGAACTGGGCATTTAAATAAAAAAATTATGAACCTACATAGTTTAACATGTTATTCGAAACAATCTGCTATATTGCAACATTCATTTTATTGTTTATCTCTCATTATTTATATTTTTGAACTTACACTACCATGGTGAAATCGGGCAGGAACTACATGACATTGTCAGCGGGAAAACAGATAAAAAAAGCTCTAATAGTTATAATTTATTTTTGATGGGTAAGATCGCGTTTTTCAGGAAAGATACCTTTTGTAGAAAAACTTAAAAAGCAAAACATTACCCAAATATAAATTTGTTACAAATAGTTAGAGCCTTTCCCGATATACACGAAATAAATACATAATTACGAGAATTGCTCTTTTAAAAATATATGATTAAAATGCATAATTAATTGCACAGATCGATAAATTGTTTGAATTAAATTTTCGAATTGTAGAATGAAATAAAGTCGTATAGGTTTTAAGATAAGACATTGCACCTGTCAAAGCTTAATAATGGTTCCGAAAGCATCATCGAAGAACTACGAATTGGGGGGAGAAACCCTTAAAAACTGAATTGTCAGTATCCAGCCTATTTTATTTGAAACTGGAAGAGTGGATTAAATGCTACTTCACCCAGGATTTGAGCATATGGGTTTTTAAAGGTACATCGAAATTACTTTCATAACCTCCCCCGCATTCTCTTAAGAGCAAGACATCTTTCCAAGAAATTCTAAGATTAGATTGTTATTACCCAGAAACTAAATTTCTTTTTTGAGACAAATTCAATTTTTTAGGTCATAAAACATTTCATTTTATCAGTATTAAAAATACACTGCATAAAAAAAATTCTTTTCCATTGAATTCTTAATTTTTTTCGCAAATTTTTATGCAGCCTTTATGTTTAGTAATCTAAAAATTCTATCTTTATATGTTAAGATCAGAGATGTTTGTGTAAGCTTTTAATCTGCAAAATAATTATACCACAGATATAAACTTCACTGTTAAACTTGAATATATGCTGAAATATTTATTAAAAAAAATCAACGAGACTTATCTTAGAACCGTTTCAATCAATTTTTTTCATCATCTTTTTCTATTTTATTCCTCTTATCGTCTTATACCTAATCTTTTCAAAAAACATCTTTTCTATGAAAGATTTTATCTCTTAATTCTTCCTCAAATTTAAAGAAATATCTTTTGTAGTGGCGAAACACTCTCTATATGCAAAACGCTAATTGACACGACATGGCAATCGATTTATTTCTTATTGTTGAATGGCAACACTCAAATACAATCAAATGGCTCTACTAAAATTTGAGATAGCTTCAGTGAAAATTTTTATAGCTGCACTTCTCTAATTAATGGACCCTCACAATACTATTAGAAATGCTCTGGAGTAGGCTTGCCATGCCACCAAAAGCTCCATTCCTTAAGAGGAAAAAATGTAAAAGAAATCACGATATAGGCATCAAATAGAAAGTTTGATTGGGAGTGAAAATAGACTTAACCATCACTAGATGGGCAGTTGATGACTATATTTTCAAAAATTATCTTAAAAAGAACGGGTTTTGCATAAAAAAAATAAATCAAATCTTACCTTTTTATGAATATCAATTTCATTTCTGTATAATGTTTTTCTCTATTTTTGATTAGTTTTTAAAATGTAATAAACTATCTATATTAATGCATTTAATGTTATGATAAAATTCGAACTCATCCATGAAAATTTCAATTTTGCCATGTTGAAATTAAAATGAAAAAAAAAAAAAATTGTGTTTTTAAACAATAATTCGGAAACAGGATTTTTAGTTTCAATTTTACTTTAGCACATCGATTCAAAAAAATTCACGTTTTATGTCGTATGTAATAAATGGTGATATTTTAAAAGGACATGCGTTCCATATTAATAGTATAACAGCCTAAAAATTGAACAGTATGAGCTAACTAGCTGGTCACCAAAGGTTAGTCTTAAGAATTTATCTACGAAATTCTGTTATATACTGCATCTGCAATTGCTATACTTTTTTACATTAGATACAATTCTTTCTTATTGAAATTTCCATCCTTTTCAAAATGAATCCTCGATTCTTTTCTCTTACGTTTCGCTAATAAGATAATACTAATTTCGGCTGTTTCACATCTTATCTTCTGAATACTAGAATTTTAAATGCTATTATTTTTTAGGATTTGAAAAAATATGAATATGAGCTAAAATTTCATTCATTTTTACAATTAATATCTATAAATATCTTAGAATTCATAATTGTAGTAGAATATGTAATCTGATAGTTGAAAATGGAAAGTCGAAAACTCTATGGAGTAATTTAGAATATTATATTCTTTGTTCATTTACAAAGAAGATATTTGGTTAAAAATAAAGCCGTTATTTCCAAGTCAGATTTCCAGAAAAATATTTGTTTGAAAATATATGTGAAATATTCTTTATCACTAAGAAATAATTGTTCCCTTCTCAATTATCCCAGTTGTTAGACGAAGTACTGTTAGTAAAATAATAATTATAAAAAAATTAAATAAAACACAAACATAAGACGAGTATTTTTTTAGTGCTTCAGAAAAGAATGCTATGTTGCGCATCTTTATCAATAAAAAAAAGTAATTTCGAAAATTTACACAAACTCAAGAAGTGAAATAAGAGCACATTATAAGAATAATTAACTTTTTTTAGAAAAGAAATCTGTCATAAGGAATAAACCTTTTTTAAAAATCACTTTTTAATTGCAAAGGTTATGTATCAAATCACAACTACACGATATTAATTAAATGACTACTTTAATAAAAAGTAAATCGTTTAATCTTTCTTCCATTCATACTCAAAATTAAAATTAATGTCAGAAAGTTAATTACTACTTTGGAAGACAGTTAGTAAAGACTTATTTCATCTAAAGATGTCTGATTCTTTAAATAAAAAAACTTTATTGAATAAGCAATATTTCAAAAGAATATCATAGCAGCTAGTGAAATGCTGTGAAGCTATAGAAAAATCCTTAAATTAAAATTAATGGTAAATGTTTATAAATTGAATTAATCAGATTTTTATGCACCAATGTAAATAACACATTTTTCACAAAGAACTGAATTCAAAATTAAGTCACTACAAAATATGAACTTCAAAGAAATTTCTTGCCAAATACAAAATAAATATTAAAATTTTCAGCTTTTTTAACATACTAGGTCATCATCTCGGTTTTAAGATCTGCTACACGAAATTATTTTATTACAAAATTATTTATTCAAATTTTCCAGTAAATATACTTAGAGAATGGGAAAGAAGTTTCTCGAAATAGAACTCTTTTGTCTTCTCTAAAAAACAATGAAAAACAAGAACAAAGCGAATGAAAATTAAGAATTATGTGTAGCTAACTATGGAATAAATCCCACTTTGCGCAGAAAAGGGAATGAATGGGTTAATTATCCGTTTATTAGCCACTATTAAGTCGATTGGGCAGTTTATATATGGATAATTAAAAAAACTTAACACCGTTAAGCATGTCTTAGGTGACGAAAATTGGTCTCCAAAATATCCGGATGAGTATAGACTCTCAGGAACTAGGAGATTTGATAAGGATTAACAAAATATAAAAAACCAGAATTAATAAAAGAAATTTTTGAAATAGGTTATTTCATTTACTTATTCTGTCTTAAATGTAACATATAAAAATTTTGTTTCAATCTAAACACAATTTTATTGTAGTTCCCAACGAAAATTCTTTTACTAAGAAATGTTTAATTTTCCAAGCCAATTTATTGTTTATTATTCGTTGAGGTAGTTGAAAATAACAAAAGTTGTAGCTAGTAATTAGATCAGAAGTTCGATGCTACCAGAATATTCTGGAAACTATTGTATGTGTAGTAAAATCCAATGAATTTACTACAACTCGATTTTAAAATGACATTTGGATGTTTGCACAATATTTACAGAATTTTGAGAAACGCTTAAAGTTTGTAAAAGTGCGGTTGTAAATTTTACACATAGTTGTTAAAATCGAAACATAAATTGTGTATTACAAAAGTGCAATAATTAAAACGGAAAACGAATTCGGAAACACCAAACGATATTTTCGTGACTCTTGGCGAAGCGAAAATAACTATTCAAAAGAAAGATAATAAACGCCAAAAGCACCAAATTGTAAATCACACCAATTGTAAAATAATTATTGAATTTCTTATACACTTTTCTATTTGCAAATGATAAATGAATAGTAAGAATTATTTACTATATGTTACAAAAATTATTAGTTATAAATTAAATGATAATTTAATTTACAATTGTTAAATTTAGGCTGTAAATTTCTTTTATATAAATAGTGACAAAAATTAAAACCAGAAATTGTTTTATATAAATGGAGACAAAAATAAAACTAGAAAAACCTTTTTTCCGAATGAAAAACTCATGAACATAATTTGCACATCACAAATAAAAACATAATTTTGTGCTTTACAGATCATTTGCATTATATATTTGAATATTATTTTCACTCAAAAACATTCTGTGGTACTGATTAAAATGCTATTCGCCGTTTCCAGAGTACTTTTTAAGGACTGGCAAACTTTTTCTCGCTTCGTCTGAAGATTTTGAATTGCAAATGAACCAATTTAAATTTGTTCCGAAGTAAGAAGTTTCTTCTGTGATTGTTGTTCAGCAACTTCTAATATCACTATCAAATAAAAAAAAAATACTTTTTGAATTTACTTAAAACTTTCACTGGGATATATCACTCGAATTCCTTCAAGTGAAAAACAAATTCAAATGATACTCTGATTTTTTAACAAGTTTTACTGGGAGAAAGTTAACATAAAGAATTTTCTTTCCATTTAGGAAAAAGAAACATCTTGACTATTTTTTCATTTTTTATGTTTCTGTCTAAAATGGAATTTGATTATCAGTTGAATATGAAAAAATACTTATTATGCCTGAGAATAGTCACGCCTATCAGTGAAGACATTCCATGATTGAAGATGTCAATTCTAAGGAAAAGCATATGGACTCTAACCTCCTTCTATTCTATTAACTAGCCTTATACCAAAACTAGTTACGTGTTTAATAAGGAATTTATGGCCACTGGAAGAATTTTCTTGTTTTTCTTGAAATAAAACACAAATATGGGCCAATTTCTTTGAAAACCAATCAAAATTTGCGAGCTGCTGCTGCAGTAAAATAAGTGCGAATCAAAAGTTTATGCAAAGAAAAAGGAAAAAAATTAAATGTATAGAATGTAATAATATATTATTATCGCAAGTATATCAAAAACATTCATTTTTGACATTGCAAATATATATTTTTGATTTCGCAAGTATCGATATCACAAGTTTTACAAACAAGCATGATAAAAGCTTACCAGCACGTTTCTGAACGGACTTCAAAGTTTCAAAACTAACCACTAAAAATTAAATATTTAACTGAAGTGGAATTAAATTGCCCGTTTGTTGGTAGTAGCTCAAGGCAAAATCTTCATAACCGTATTTGTGCATTTCATACTCAATGACACAACGGTGTGATTGGATTGTGATTGGTTGTGCATTTTGGCTCTATCTTACTTGAAAAATAAAGTATTATAAGCAAATTTTGAACTTAACGCCATAGTTGAATTCTTATTACTCTGCTGTTCGTATCAGGTACTTTTAATTATTTTTGTCAAATATAAATTAATCTAACATTTCTTATTAAAGATATGTTTTAATTTTTTTTCTATTTCTGAAACTGCCATACTCCATACTTAATCACGTCATGGTATTTATGAAAAAAATTATTTTAAACCTTTGCACTGTCTGGCGTCATTTTGACGTTTTTTTTTATTTTTTAAAAACTTTGATTTAAAAAGTCCTCAGAATTTTTTGGGAAAATTTACTTAAAACAATTATATATATTTAGTTTTTGGAATAATAAACAAGTCCTTGTATTAGGAGAATAATTATGAATCGAATTATTTTTTCCGAGGGCAACGGGTTAAAAAAAGTCAATTTCAAACTACAAATGCGAACTTAATTTTTTTAGAGAAAAAAGGTACTATTCTGGGAATCAAAAGTGACAGAAAAAGGAATATTATTTAAAATATTATTCTTGTTTCTGAATCACGAATGCTTTTTACAATATTTGAAACCTCATTTCTCAACAATTGAACGCTTGATCGTTGGATTCTGAGTTTATTGTTTATTCATACCATTGATAAAGATTCATTCACAATTCGCAAGATTACGTTTTTTTCAATGATCAAATAGAAAATATTAAGGGGATAATAAATCGGGTGACCCTGAAGCCTAGAATTCTTTGGGAATGAGGTGTTTATGAAAAGAAATATCTGAGAAATGAATTGCTGCATTAAAAATATGTTTGACTTCTAACATGATAAAGAAAACAAAAATGTTCATTTTTCTTCAAATAATCCATCAAACAATTCAATGATATTTGTGTTCGTATTTCTATTCTCCTAAAAGCATATACCATCAGTCCTTAGTCGTGAAACAGGTACCATTCCCTATTGTTAACAATCCTCATATATTTCAAAAAAAATGCATGAAGATTTTATCCACTCCAAATACATGTGTTTTTGCTATTGATATATTTTCTAAGATGAAACCATGCTTCGTGCAAAATGATTGAATAAATTCTCCATCCACTTTCAATAATAGCACAGCCATTTGTGGATATCGGCAATTTCAATTTCTGAATAACATGAAGACGATATGGGTATAAATTTAAGCTCTTTAAAGTTTTATTTGCATTTCCAAAATACTAAAATGGAAAGAAAGTGTTCTTACACTTTTTGTTGTTGTATTGCACGTTCTTATTTATGATATTTTCTACTTTTTTAGAACTGACAATAGAAGGACGACAACTTCACTCTTTATCGTGAACATTTCGATTTTTTAAATACGATTATCAAATGGCAGATCATTGTGCTTTGGGCTCAGAAATAATGAGGAATCTCTTCCTTAACTCTCTTCAATGATATTAATAAAAGATTTTGTTGCGAAATTCTGCTTAGTTAAAAAATACTTTGTGTGCTTAAAATTTCATTCCTATCTTGTATAAAATAACTACATGTAGGAGAAACTGCAACTGAAAATTTCTACTGACACTATAACTTTTAACATTTTAGAACAAATGTTAACAAATCGTATTATCATAATTGTGTATTTCGGATTTTGTTTAAGAATTCCTTTTAAAGATTGGAATGAGCAACTTTTTGATGATAATTAATTTGGCTTGTAAATATTCTGTTTTATTGTTTGATTTGGCAAAAGAATGCAGTGATTGCTGATGCGATGTAATTTTTGAATTACCTATATTAAAGATATTTTTAGATAATTGACTATGAGAAGTTATTGAAATGCTAGATATTTCCATTATAAATGTTATCTTTGATATTAATATATAATGCATATTTTTTAAGAAATTAAAAACTCGATTTTCAGTGGTTATTGAAATGAATAAAAATATTAACTATTTTTAAATAACACTTTTGAAAGGACAGTGAATAATATAGCTAAATAAAATACAATTTGTATTTGTTTAATCAAGTCAATCATAAGAAAATTAAATTGATTGAATATAAAATTTTTAATGTATTTAATCAACTTGGTCTAAAATAATACATATTTGTTTTTGCCAAATAGTCAAACATATGTTGCACTAACAAATGTTTCCTTTCAACTTAAAGACTAGTTCTAATGTTTTGCTCCTACGGCACTCTCCTCTTATATTTTATCTACATAATCATTAATATTTCTGCAGAAATATGTATTCTCTTGACTTTTTGTAAGAAGACAATAATCTATACTTATAATAAAGCTCAATGTGTGTGTGTGTGTGTGTTGGCGCTCTACAGACCAGACCATTCAACCTACAGCTACCAAATTTGGCACGTGTATACCTTGGAGGCCGGGAATGTGCACCTGGGGGTTATTTTTTCGAATTTTTAACTAGAATTTTATTTATTTAAAAATTAAGCGAAATTTTGACGTGTTTCTGCTATAACTGCCGAAAATATTACCGCACAAAAAAGATTTTTACATGAAGTTAAAGATAAAAAATTTATCTTTTAAATGATACTACTGTTTTAATCTTAAAATTAAATTTCTATTTTTAATGAATTTTTAAATAAATATTTTAACTATGTTTTTGAATAATTTTTTTCGTCAAAAATAAAAATGAGGATTAAGCACGTTTTGCATTCTTGAGAAAAAAATAGCTTTTTTTTAAGTGTTGCCATCACATTGATTAAAGCTCTAACTGAAAATAAATTAAATCTTTTTGGAAATAAAATCTGCAAAATTATAATTTTCGGCAAATGTCTGTAAGAAATGAAACAAATATGAAATATTATTTTTTCTAAAAAATAAATTCAAGAAAAATTATTTTATGATCTTTTACACTCTCTATACAGGGTGTTTATTCAGTCCCGGATCCATTTTGATATTTAATGACTCATAAAATAATGAAGATGTAAACAAACTTATGGCATTTATTGATGGAATAACTCATATATTTTCCTTTTCAGGTTTGAATATTTTTACTTTTGTAAATATCGTCTGCGCGTGTTTTTAATTTCAGATAATTTCATTTTCCAGTCTAAATATCTGTACTTTTCTAAATATCGTCTGCTTATTAATTGCATTTTTCTCTCTTTTGTTTTTGGCAACTATTGAAATGTTATGTTTACTTTTGATGTGTTTGTTCTACGAAGTACTTTTGTATGTGATGTTTTATTCGAGCGGATATTAAGGAGAATGCATACACCACAAGAGAAAGCACAGATTTTATGGTGGTCATAGAGTTAATTTCCAATCAACTAAATCACTAACTTTTAAGAGTTAATTTCAAATCACTTAAACTGACTGATTTATGAAGATTTGAATATCACTATTCAATAAAAAAAGGATAATTTTAGATTTTTCATCGATCGTTTCAAAGAAAATACGCCAATAAGCGCGCAGGTTTCTCAAGATTAATTGGCCTAAGATTATGAAAATGGTGAGTTTTTCTAAATTTTTAACATTTAAAACTTCATAAATAAGTCTTAGTTGATCGTGGAAAATAGAAACATTCATTCATTTATTTAAAATTTGGTGTGTCCAGAATATTTCTCAGAATATGATACCTTACTGCATTAAATTTAGACTTCATAATTTTTGAAATATATTTATAAGCAGGAAAAAAATATTATTATTGATTTCATTTCAGTCCTTTTGAAAGCAAAACTAAAAACTGAATTTTATACTGAATCTGAGAAATTTTTGTTGAATTATTGCTTGAGATATTACATAAACTAGGAAAAATATTTTGTAGTTAACATAAGACTTAAATACCGAGCGATTTTATTTGCAATACTCATATTCAATAATAATAATAGTTAATAAATAACAATAAAGATGATAAATAAAATAAAACGCTTGGTTTTATTAAAAAATATCTTAATATTAATTGCAATTTCATCATTTACATTTTAAATTAAAGTTGAAGTTTTACCGGAAATGGCAACAAATTAGCAAAATATATATAGTAAATTGAATGAAACGATCTAAACAGTATAAGTTTGGTATGAATATCAAAATTTAAAGATTAAAAATGTTTTGTTTGAGAATCCTTTAAGAGACCAGTTACTTAAAATATTTAATTGAAAATTGTAGCGAGCGGTAATACTGGCGAACCGGCTGGTCGCCAAAGGCGGCTAGTAAATAAATAAATCCCGTTGGCTGTCGTATAAACCAAAAGCTTTTAGTTTTCGAAGATTTGAAATAGAGAAAACTTTAATCCAATTTTCTTGTTAAAAACTAAGTTTTAAAAGAATGTTTAGGACTTTTTAAAGTCTTAATATAGAAATTACGACTAAAAAAAGTTTTTTTTAATGTTATTATAAATGAATAAATATCTGAAATTAGACTTTCTTGTCGAATAAACAGACGGTCATCACGTTAACAGATTTAGTCCGAAGTTTATTTAAGAGGATAGTATTTCTACCCAATGTTCTGAAGCCCCCGTACGTTCCTAAATAAGAACCCCCCCCCCACCAATTCTGAAACCCAATGTTAAAAATTAATAAATTTTTTTCTATATGACTCTTAATAGCATCGATAACAACAACAACAAACTATTTTCAACGACAAATGCCATTTTCTTTACCCAAAACTCTTCTTTTATATACCTTTCAAACAACTTCTGACCAGCAAAATATTAACAAAACAACAAAAAACGCAAGTAAAAGTATTTTCTTCCGTCGAAAATAAGACATTCCTTCAGTTTAAAAAGGAATTTTAAAGTGTTATACCCATTAAAAGTTTTGAGTGAAACCTTTCTCATTAAGCCAAATTTTAATTGATAACATTAATGGATTTATTTAATGAGAATCATTTAAGAAAAATAAATGGAATTTTAATTAAATGCAAATATAATGATCAAATCTACGTGAAGTACACATATATACACTTTAACCCCCCCCCCCCAATGTTATTTATTTAGTACGCTTTGATAATTATTTTCTATCAAACAGAGCATATTTTAAAAAAAATTATTATAATAATATATCAGTTTCTTTTCCTGGAGAAATTAATCGAAATGAGACCAATTAATTTTCTGGAAATAACTGCTTCTTCCCATTTGAAAGATACCAACTTTGAATACCAAAGCGTATTAACCATAATGGCGGTGATAATTATATACACATCGGAGCAAACTTTTCTTCAAATGAATACATCCTGCTTTACTCCAAGATGATTTAGAATAAAAAAAATCATCAATCACATTAACTTATGCATGATGCCATGTTTTCTTTTGTATTAAAATGTCTCATTAATTTTTAGAGTTTTTGAATATCCAAGAAGGAAGAAAAATTAAATGTATTTAAATATAGATAAGCTATTGTGTTAAAGTATTAAATTCCACGTAATTGCTTTTGAGCTAAGATAAATGAGATGATTTTATTTGAATAAATAATTAAAGGAATATAGAGTATAAAATAAATAATATAAATTAAATAGTTTTAATTGATTGCTAAAGTTATTTAACTATTCATAAACAATTCCATTTAAATAATTTCTTTTTTTGCATAAAAATGTTAAAATCTTGTATTCTTCATTGAGAAACTCTTAGAACTAACAACAAGAGACGTAAAATACAATAGAAGATTTTTTTACACATATTATTAAGTATGAATAAAATATGAACTGCAGTATATTCGTATCATGCATCTCATGAATTTTATATATTCACTGACAATTTTTTTTCAGGAAGCATAGTCAATCATTATTCTTATCTGTAAGAGCTGGTTATGGACGTCTTCCCTCTTGTACGGAGTCTTTTAAATAAACTTATAGCATTGACACTTTTGAATTTCAGCAAAATGGATCAGCCGAAATAGAAATGAAGATAAACATTTATTTTTAGTATAAAATAGTGGACACTTTTGAAAATCGTTATATTTTTTAAACTTTGTATGCTTATAGAAAATGTTATATTTCACAAAATACAAACTCTTTCATATCATTTTAAAGATAATTTAAGGCTGATTTCAATTCAAAAAGTAAAATTCAAATATTTGCAATACAAAAAAGTTATTCTTACTTTAATTTGAATTAAAAGCACAATGCTGAAGTGGATTGTGATTTCTAACTTTCTTGACAAATCAATGTTCTTGTTCTGGGAATCAATCAAATGTTAATAACTGCTAGCAAAAGTTGACATTATATTTAAAGTTGGAACAAGTTGTGCTTTTTCTATAGAAGAAAGACTGTTTTTTATGTAATAAAATTGAAAGTTTGTTAAACTTTTTAATATATACTTGGAATTTTTGTAAATATTTCTAATATTTAGTCAAAAAGCATATGACATTAAATAAAAGAATATATTTTGACACCTAGAAAGATAACTAAGATTATTGTGTTACATAAATGTGGTCTTTTTTATGCTGAAATTGCAAGACAAGTGGGTGGTTCAGTGACTACATCTGGAGTTCGAAAGTTTTGTTTTTGATATCAGGAGACAAATTCAATAATAAACAAAACAGAAAAAGGCTGAAAAAAGGTGCATCACATATTCTGATGACAGAAGAATAAAAATACAATGTCTCCAAGATAGAATAAGGTCATCAACGGCCATCAGAAGTCAATTGAGTGATGCTGACATTTGTCAGTTCAATAACAACCAGGAGAAGATTATTAGATGTTGGACTAAGAGGTAAAATTCAGCGAAAAAATCCTTATCTCAATTTACAGAAGTGTTTAAAAAGATTACAGTGGGCAAAGGAAACGTATTAATTGGACAAATGATCAGTGGTCACAAGTTATACGGAGTGATGAAACAAAGGATATTGTTATTCAGTAGTAATAGCGAAAATATGTAAAACATGTAGAATAGACGAAGAGCTATATCCTGACTGCATTCAGGCAACTATGAAGAACTCAGTTACTGTTATGCTTTGGTCATGCCTGTCAGCAGATGGTATTGGTCTCTTCCATATTATCGATGAGACATTAAATGCCAGAAAAAAAAATTGACACCAACCTAGAGCCGAAACTTACACCTTCCATCAGTGATCTTTTTCGCAAGAAAGCATCATTTATTTTTCAGCAGGATTCAGCTTCTTGCCACACAGCAAAAATATCGGTAGAGTGATTTAGAACAAACAGCAGTGAATTATTATCATGGCCAGGAAACAGTCCAGACCTCAAAATTATTGAAAACTCTTATACATATGAAGCTTTTACCAAATAAAAGAGAATTAATTGAGGCTATAATTGTTTCCTGGCATCATGCAATAATGAAGGAAGAGCTTAAACCCCTCGCCAGCTCAATAAAACATCAATCTAAAGCTGTAATAAATAATAAAGGTTATTCTACTAAGCACTGATAACTCACTGCAGTCATCAGCATCTAATGTATCTCGATAATTATTGCCGTTCAACTATTTTTATATTATAAATATTTGAATTTTGCTTTTTGTATTGAAATTAGTATTAAATTCTCTTTAAAATGATATATAAGAGTTTGCATTTTGTGAAACGTTACATTCTATATAAGCATACAAAGTTAGAAAACATAAAATTTTTTAAAAGTGTCCACAATGTTGGCCACCACATGTCATAGTAAAACTGTGAGATCATAATTTTGTTTTCTGAAAATGTAAAATAAGCATAATATACAGTTGAGTTTATAATAAATTACACCATGTTGTTAAATTTGTATTGTAGAAGGAATACATATGGATTTTTTGTGTATTTATTTTTCTAATGAGTAAAATTTGAACTGATAATAATTCTTCTTCAAAGGTACCATGCCCAGACGTGTAAGATTAGAACGAAGCGAGCTATCTTGGAGAAACAACCTCACGCGCGCTATGTACACCCATTCCTTATTCAATCTGATCGAAATTATAAAAGTTTAATGTGCACATGCAGAATTTCTTTCTGTGATTATTTCCTTCATAAAGAATCCTTAATGGATTGATTAAAAAATGAAATAAATAATTAAAAATAGCGAACAGATCGAATAGAGAATAGAATAGCAATAGAATCATAATTCGTTGTTGAACTTATTTTCCTTGTAAAAACTTAATAATTTGATGACATTCACGCAAAATTATGAAAGCGGGACGTGAGAAAAACAAGAAAAAAATTAAACGCATATTCCAGCGGCTGAATCACCCCATTTTCAAATTCCTTGATTTCTGACTGATTCTAAACTTTACTTTTTCTCTAATGCCAGTCAATAGGGGAACTAAAAGAGCAGAATTTATCGAACACGATACAAGAAAATTAAAAAAAATATATATATTAAAAATCATTTATTCACATTTATTGATAATAATGTCATATAGATTATGAATGAATTATTACGGTTCAAATATTATTGCCCTTTTTAATTGTTCAAAATGCTCAATTCTGTAATTAAAGGACACATTCGATTTTGGTACTTTCCAGTCATTAACAATTAAGTGTGAAATCATACTTATTGATTCTGAGTGATTTTAGTATGAAAAATTAAAGTAAATAAATTAGCCCTACTTTACATGCTAAAAACAATACGTATGTACGTATGGAGAATAATATCGGTTGTTGAAATTTAATTAAAAATATCTAATTTCTAGCGCAGTTTCGTCTAGGTTTCATGACAACTTAAAACTTGAATTTTTCATGTTTATTTTTTTTGGGGGGGGGGCGGAGAAACAAATGTATAAGAAAAATAATTTGAGGTTGTTATCGTGTGAGTTTCGTTCTAGTTATGATTAAACAAATGCAGTGGTTGAAACAATTGAAAATACACTTCACATGTATTTGATAAATCCAACATTCAATATAAGTAACACATTAACAAGAAGTGCAAACATTTTTAAAATTTTTTACACATAATAAATGATTTAATTTTAATTAAAAATGAGTAATTATCAACAAAAAACGAAAAGTTTCAAAAGCATTTTAAATATATGCAAATTTTTACTTCAGAAAATTGAAAATATAACAGTGAAATTTTTCTGATATTATTTTTTATACAAGGAAAATGTCAATATTTAGTTGCATGTCCTTTGTCTTTAATACTGCCCTCCAAACGTGCATACCAATTCGACCAATATTTTGTTGATATCTGAAGATATTTTACCCCATTTTTCTAGCAACATTTTTTTCTAATTTTGTGTTTTTTGACCACTGTTTCGAGTGAGATTTACAGATTTTATGATATTGATGGGAACTGTAGTGATATGAGTAACTGCTGTTTAGAATGAGAAAGACATCACATTTTGACATTACATGTATTTGGATTCGTTGTTGTACCGGAGTAAGAAATTTCTCTCTAAATCCAAATTCCAGCACTTTCTATTAGATTGGTGTGAAGTATATCTAAGTAAACCATATGATTCATAAGACCATCTATAAAATCTAAACTTTTATCTGGTTTCAAATCATACAAATCCAAATTATTACGGAGCCACCGCTTTATTTAATTGTAGGACGTAAATATTTAGGACCCAAAGTAGTATTGGACTACTTTGTAGTATTTGGCGTGGTTGACTTCACGGCCGAGAATGTTAAATTTACTTTCGTTTTTAAATACAACATCCTTCCAAAAGTTGTTGATCTTCAACTAACGAGTTTTTGCAAATTCGAAACGCTTTTTCTGCTTTTACAAGATGATGAACGATTCTTTCTACCAATTAGATTTTTATACCAAGATTTCACTCAATTTCAGTATTTAAATTTCTGCCAACGTTTTGAGAAGTTTCTGTAGCAAGCTTGCCTGCATTTACTTTAGGATCTACATTATGCTTCCTCTTCCATTTTTATTTTCCTCCAATTCATCAAGTTTAAATTTTATAATGATTTTTTTTTGGTTTGGTTCTAATAGAAATGTTAGCTAATTTACGATAAGATATTTAAAAAAATAATCACGGTACAATTTTCTTCACACAATCCTAACTTCTTTTCGAGGGGTCATTTTTTCCATTTGAAAGTTTGGCTTAAAGTTATCTAACAGGCATTATAACTCAAAAATGATCGTTGAAAAGATTTAAAATAATATTCTGCAAAATTAGATCGCACTCAAGTAGGAAATATTTAGCGGCAGTTCATATTTTTCATAAGTGTATTCTTAATTCTTGATCACAAAATTTGTTTAATAAAGTTTTAAAACCATGCAAATAATATGAGTTTCAGTTAATTTTTTTTGTGTATATATGCAAAGTAAAATATCCATAATCTAATGCCTCAGCAAAATTTCTTATTATAATTATATTTTTGTGCGTTATTTACCATAAAAAATATTTATTTGGGAAAAAAACGAAATGCATCCTTAATTTTTTAAGAAGTAATCCTTTTTTTAATCCTTAATTATTATTTCTGTTGTTTCGCAATGCAAGCACAAAGTAAGATTTTATTAATAGTGATAATTTTGATTGTGATTTAATAATCAATTTCTAAATCTTTAGACATAGATATACTGTATTCCCTATATGAAAATTGATTCAAATGATCTAAAGAATTATATTTTATGTTGTTTGAATCAATAAATGTGGTAAATCTGAAAAAGATTCTGAAAGCTGAATTTAATTAAAAGCTAAAAAAATTCTAAAGCTTTCCGGTTCTATCAATCATATTTAGTCATGGGTTTATTCCACTAATACTTTTTTTAATTCCGCTCTTGTACGACAAAACTCACCGAGTTATAAAACTTTGAATAATAGTATTTTAGATGACTTCAGATAATTTTATCGGCTGTCTAAAAGAATACGCTCCAATTACCGAGCAGTGTTTGCTCGGAGAAGTCACTCATTTGCCTAAAATAATGAACCACAAAATTTTATAACCAAGCCAATTTTAGCCGTAGAAGATTGGAATTTTTTTTCTCATAAGAATGTTTTTGTGTCAAGAATATTTTATTAATTATGAGTGATAAGACTAAGGGCGATATAAAAATAGACTGAATAACTTTTTCAGTAGTACTGATTCAAATAATATAAACTATTTAAACCATTTAGAGCAGTTTTCCTATAAGAAATGTATGATTATGCCTGAGTGCTTAGAAATTAACAGGTGTGTCACGATTATAGAGGGGAACGTGCATCAAATTAAAATTAAAAGAACTAAATTTTTCTTTTAAAAAGCTTCTACATGATTTTAAAAAAATGATCAGAATGATTTGAAACAAGTGGAATTTTTAAGCTATTGTGGTCTATAATGCATATTTCAACTTTGAGCAAGTTAAATAAACAAATATGCTCGCATTAAAGGATTTTTCCTGAATGAAAATAATACCAAACTTAGAGGATTTATGAAGGAGAATCTTATTTTAGAAACCAATCTTGGAACTTATCAATGAGCTCTTCTTTCAACTTATTTTATTTTAGTAGTTGTAAGTTTCTATCATTGTGAAAAAATTTCGTTCAAATATAAACGAAGAAAGATTTTTAAAAATTGCATAACACATAACTCTCAAAATAACATTTCAAATTTTGCTTAGAAATTTCTTTCTAACATTTTAAGTTTGTTCTCTCATGAGTTGTCTCCAACTGCTGAAGGGAAATTTTCAACCTCCCAGACGATGAAAAAGTGACTAGCAGTCTGAAAATCAACTTTACGCAACTTTGTGCAGAAAATGAAGTTTTCTGGCTGTCTGATTTATCACGCGTTTGAGGAGAATAACTATAGCTGAAATTTTCTGTTGCAGAAAACTTTTGAAACAGAGATGGGAATTTGTTCTAAAATTGCTATATGGGCACTTCTGTCTGCTCTTTTATCGAATTATATATGCAGCTTTCTTATTCGACGATTATTTCATATTTTATTTGAAAAAAATCGCAATATCCATTGAATACTCTTTAATTATTACACTGCTTAATGTTACTACTACTATTAGAAGCATTGTTTGATAGTTTTATCAATATTTAATTCTAAAGACATATAAAAATATTTTTCAGATGGATGATGATTTCTGAATATTCTAAAGAATGATATTTAACTTGCATAAATATCGTTTGCATTTGTATTAGTTCGAATCATCAGTATCAAAGTCAGTTGAGACATGTCTGTAAGAAATTCAAATTGCTATGGAGGAGAGATGCAAATTCAAATCTTTTAAAATTTTGAATTTGCCTCTTTCAGAAATTCAAATGTCGTAAAGATCATAATTTTTAAATGAGAAAGAATTATATTCTCATTTAAAATATTATGTATTAATTTATATTGAAGTATTAAATGTGTATAAATGTATATACATATGTATTAAAGAAATGTATGTATTATTAAATATATTAAAAATCAAATGTATTAAACATATAAGCAAACGAAATAAAACGTATTAAAGAAAAATTGAATCAAAATCTCCTAGAAGTTTCATTTTCAACAGTTGAATAAAATTTTTATGCATGTGCCGAGTCAACTAGTGATAGAATATTACAATAAACAGTCTTTTCATTTTTGAACATTGATTTTGTGTGAAAGTTATATTTTTTTGGAAATATATTCAAATAAATTAGCATGTTTTCTGCAATGATCTGTGCAAGTGATTCGAATTATCTATTTAATTCGACGACTCCTTCATTTTTTATCTCTTCTATTCAGAAAGGATAATCTAATTATATACCAGTGCGAAATAATCATGGAGTAAGTGTGAATTACAGGGGAATAAAACGGTAGCCAATATAACGTCTGAGTTATTTAGAGCTCATTGACAATCTTTGGAATAATTTATCTGTTGGCATATTTTGCATTCCATTTACCATCTCTATTGGTAAATGACGTTTAAAATTCTCTTTCTTTAACGCCAAAGATAGCTATTATGTCGGGATTTGCAATAGCACGTCTAATGCAATTTCACACGAATGGTCTAAACTATGTTGTATTAGCAATGCAAAAGAGTACAATAACTTAAAATAGTGAAAATGATTGATTTCAAATTGAAATCTTTAGGTAAAGGTTCGTTGTTATTCCCATATTTTATATAATGCCTCTTTCGAAAATTTAATACCATGCTACAGTTGTCGTTTATTTATATTTAAAACATTTATCGTTTTATTTGTATTTGCAACATCGTGTATTTGTTCGAAAACAAATTGCATTACTCCATTACTGTGAACAATAGCGATATATTCAATATCTCATTCACTTACAATTATTTCAAAATTTTTTATTTCTCTGAAGTATTTCCGAATTATTAATTTTTATTGAAAATTGATTTAGGAATCATGCTGTTTAAAAATAAATCATTAAGCAAAAATATAAGAAAGAAAGGCTTCCTAAAGAATGTGATAGAATAAATATTTGCGAAATATGATTCGTTTAGCCATTATCAGAATATATAAAATATTCGTCTGGATGCTAATAACTAGTCTTTTGGATATGAAGGTAGTGGCCTAATAGCAAAGTTTGAGTTTGATTACAAGTTTGTTTCCGGATTTCATGAAATCTCGTCAGTATATATATATATATACTACGAAGTAAATTAAAAATTATTTACACTAAGAATAGCATAAAAATGAAATAATAATCTAAAATCAGAAAAAACTATAAAAATAACAAAGCAAAATTAAATATTGTCGGAATTAATGACAGTAATTTTTTTATACATTCACCAATAAAGACATCTCTTATGTGAGACATAACTTGCTTTGAAAATAATCGATAACTCATTTTTGTTTTAATCGATATTAAGGGAGTGGAAGACAGAGAAATGAAAAGGTAAAAAGCAATGATTCAAGGATTAGACGATTAAAGTGGTGATGGTTTTGGTCGAGATCATGAGTTGGAACATTTTATTTCATCAGAAAAAGAAAAATATACTGTGACTGAGAATATTTTAACACGGTAATATTCCCGTGGTTTGCACATTTTTTATTCGTTATAAATTTAATTTTTTAGTTGTCAAGAAATTCGTCCATATACTCTTTAACAATTTTCACCTAACCTGCAAGGATGTGAAAACTCGAGAAAGTTCAAAATTCGCTTTTGGATTTTATTTCCATATTCATCAGATTATTTACCTATATTCAACATTTAAGGCTTCAAAAATTTGCCTAAAAACAATTTTATAAAATAAAAAAAATCTTCGTTATGTACAAATCAAGATTTTTATTCTGACTAAAAATTCATTGCACCCGACATATGTTTCCAAATTTATATAACTTTCATTAATAATAATAATACAAGAAAAAATATAATAGAATTAACTCTATTTGCTTCCTTACTCTATACATAAGCCTATCTACATCATTAAATCGTTTCAAAAAAATTGTAAATTATTCTAATTTATTATTATAAATGAGAATGTTTGGTGGAATTCGGACTTTTGCCTCATATTAAATGGATACATTTTTTTAGAACAGTTTTTTCCAATCCTGTTTATTTGATAAACGGTTACAAATTTTTTATTTGTAAGATTAAAGTAAATCTTAAATTATTAAAGTAAGATCTCTTCGATAATATTTCTGATCTTTTATGAGATTTCATTTCCTAGGTCAAAATCTATATGCATTACCCAATAATGTAACAGCCTTTTTGTTTTCGAATAAATAAGTTTATCCAGTATAAGCTGAAGCATTCTAGTATTTATTGTTATCTACCGAATAATGGACAATTTCTTTCTTTCCTGATCACAGCTGTACCTAAAAGATGGTAAAAACGCATACTATATATCAGATAATTGAAAATCCAAAACATAAATAAAATATAACGAATTTGAAATAAACATTAATACACCTGGGATGACATTTCCTTCGCTCTAAGCAAATCAAAACAAGTGCTCTATGAATAAATAAGAGGGGAAAGCTTTGCATGTCGTCAATAATGTATTTCCTGTCAAAAAGTGACATTTTTTTCCCTCATTGGAGGAAAACAGTTTAAGGCATTTTTTTTTCTGTGTCTACTGTCTCTCGAAATTGGTTATGCAAATAGTTGGATATGAGTGCTTCGTTGCAACTGATGGGATAATTGACATTTTTTGAATCGATTGTGTTGTAGAGATAAAAAGAAAACAGGCAACGAGTAGTGCTAATGCCAAGTTCCGAGTCGATCCAATCCATTTAAAAGGAAATAAATGTCTCGTCTCGTTTGAGATTTGAAAAAAAAAATGTCACTTGTTTACGATTATCTTCGATCTTCTTAAAGTGCATCTTCTGTAAATTTCTTTATGTTAAGTTACTGAATGCTAATTCTATATTCATGAGACTTAATGTGTTTTTAAGTTCGTCTGAAAGTTTTCTTTTTTTTTGATAAGAATATCTTACACTGAATATAATTTGATACTTTGGTAACCTTTTGATTGAAGTTACTAGATAGTGAAGAAAGAACCATGCAATTTTGAACTGTCATTGCTTTTTATATTATACATAATATATACTATTTTACTATATTTTCCTTGATTTCTGATTTATGTGGATTGGAAGTTTGTGAACTCCAAAGATGCCGTAATTTCTGAGGTACAAAGAGTTTATTATAATGTAAAAATGACTTACAATAATTTAAACTAATAGTAATATAGACTTATAATAATTAATAGCTTTTCATTATTATAATATGCTTATAATATTTACATGGATTAGTTGAGAAAGAGATGATTTATTAGACAGTTAAATTTATTTATTTATTGACTACGTAATACAACTACGCAGTCAATAACACTATTAAAATCTTATTCAGCTGAGGAAATTTGGAATACTCTAGATCATTTAACTAAAGGAAACGCATAAATTCAATTTACTTAAGAATTAACTTATGAAATAAATTAAATAACTTATGAAAATAAGTTTCGACAATTCGAAGTTGAATCTTTTAGGTAGACCAACGCTGTAATCATTCCACCATAGAGTAGTCAATTCAACCATAACAATACTGCGACACAATTTTTTTTATTGAATATTACATAAGAACTTACCATTTTCGATAACATTCAAATCTATCTGTACGAATTCATTTTAAACAACAATTAAAAAATCTACAGAATTTGGCAACTTATATTTCCATTCCGCCTGAGCATAGATCAAATTTAACAATTTTACCTTTTATTTACCGAATTAATTTACTATCGATTTTTCAAATTTATTTTTGAGTTAAGTTTTCATACAGAATAAACCCAGGAAGAATGAAAGAACTTTTTAATTAATTAAAATAATTTAATAAATTAAATCAATAATAAAATATTTTTAATGTTATTTTTAGTTGAAATCTACTGCTTTCTATTGGTAATTCGTTCTTCGTGTTCTCTCCAATGTCGTTAGAAACATAGTCATATCATGACTATATCAGCCGGATTTGGGCCGGTATAGCCTGGCTGGTAGGGTGTTAGATTCGCGTCCCTTGGGTTGCGAGTTAGAAACTCACCAGCCGAAGACTCTCCGTGTGTGTGGTGGTGGCGCACGTATAAATCTGTCGTGGTCACAAAGTCCTCCCTGTCGAGAGTAATACCACTGGGGGTACTGGTTCAGGGGTAATCGTTTTCTGGTCAGGTCTAAATTACGATCTGTGGATGAGTGAATGAAATCCGCCCCGTAAAAAGAGTTGTGACGTGTATGTACCTAAGCCGTACTCTTGGTCGTAGATGACGCTATTGAAAAACAAGAGACGCGCCTTTGGTTTAAAATCACTGACTTCTAAAGTCAGTGAGCTTGTCTATGACAAGAGCCATTAGAAACAACAATATATCAGCCGGATTTAAACGGTACTTTAAAGTACTGTTAATAAATAAAGGGTTAAATTACATAAAATAATTTCGATGAAAAAAGAACTGAATATCAAGATTTTCGAGCAGGAACGGCAAGTTCAAAGAAGCTTAAAGTTCGGATTGTATTATAGCATACTACCACCCATTTTTTAGACTCTACCAATTTGATATTTTCTAATTTAAATGGATAAAGGTAAGTTTTGTGTTTTATATAAATACATATAAATGGACTAATAAAAATAAAAAAGTAATCCGAATATGCCATGGATTCATTTAAAAGCTAAGATGCATCTTAAATCTTATGTCAAAATTTGCCTCTCCCAGTATTAACCCAGTCTCAGATTATTATTACCCGTTCATAAACACGAAAAAATTCATACGAAGATCGTCGTGTTCTTAAGATCAGTTAACGTGAATTCTGTAAAAATGATTTCTTATTACACGCATCGAACTGATTAATTACCATGTAGTATGATCCATCATAAGGGACAAGTTAAGTATATATCTCGTCTTATGCTGAAGGCTGATCAGAAAAAAAAAAATGAACTTCATGTCTATATACTTATTGTAATTTATTTTGGTTGCTTATTATAGTATTACCTTTATCTTGAAGAGTCTTTTCAGATTGCATTTGTGATAACAGTACCAACTAACCACTTAATCAAGTCAGGTACTCAGCGGTCTTGTGCCAGCAGAAATCGACGTCAGATGATCAGCGTTCATTGCTTCTGTGAAACTCTCGAATAAAGGTCTTAACCCTCTTTTCTCTGCATAAAACTGTGAATCTCGGTAAGGCTGCAAATGCTTTATATGGCATTGGATAACAATAGTTACGAAATATAAATATTTGATATGAATTTAGAATTTTTATTAAATCTATGAATGCATATTTTGAACGCCTTTTTTTCCCGCCTTTTGAATTATAATGTTCACAGATAGACACAATGTCCAAAATGTGTTTTTCGAAATAACGGCGTTTTCAAAAATAAAAATTCGTCGAAACCTCGAATTCGAATTTTTTTATGATTGTAATATATTCTCCATGCTTAGTTTATTGGAAAATAATTACGCCATCCTTTATAAAATAATTTACGTATTGCTTCAAAAAGAAGTGATAATTAAATTAAACCAAAGTTCCATTCAATTTGGATTCGACAGTTAAGATTTACCACCAAGATTTTTCAAGTCAAGGTTGCTTTTAAAATATAAATGAATTAATCAAAATTATAATAAAGTCACAATTTGTTTAAAAAAATGAAACTATTACATTAATTATTACAATATTTTAGCAAGATCATGAAATTTTTATGTTTAATTAACTAACAGGCAAAATTAACGGTATCAATATAGTATTTCAAGTAGCAGTTCCCAATTTATGCTCTTTATATTTTTGCTTCAATGCATTCGCCCTATTCTCCTTTTAACAGATTAAGACGTTTGAAACACCAAAGTACATTTCTTTTCCCTTTTTCCAAGAAATCCCTTTTCTCTTCTCTAAAATCTTGCTGGAAACAAAGATTTAAGAGTCAGGAGAAGAGGTTTTCACACATTTTCTTCTTAAGAACGTTGCGGTATTTACTATCAAATAAAAAAAAGAAGATTATATGACTTTTTTTTTTGCTTCTTTTGTTCCCTTAGGATTAGTGGTAGTTAAAGAATTCTGCCGATGTATTTTTTATGGAGTTTATGGTCGAGGAATCTCTTGGTACTGTCAACGTTCTTTTTTTATTCTTGGCAGCATGGAATCGTAATCTTGTTCTTTCTACAAGGACTGCAGTGATTTTTCTGAAGGACAACTACTTAGGAAATGCATAACTATAAATAGTCATAATAATGATAATAAAATGTCTCTTTTAGGAAGAAAATATTAATTAAAATGCTAATTAGTTCGAATCTGTTTTTTAAATCCCGATTTAATAGGTCTTATTATCTATTCTGTGCAAATTTTGCAATCGATTTTAAAATAACTTTCCGATGAGATAGAAATTTTAAATATAGTTTAGAATTGGGCGACAATGCCATATTAATTCCCTTTCTCATCTGTCAGCCTTTTTTTCTGTTCGGTACAGTTTTTGCAATCGATTAAAAATTTATTAAACCCATAGATGGCACCATGTCAAATCATTAGCTGATCGGAAAGCTAATTTAAAGTTAATTATAATATCATACAAAAAACTATCAAGACAAGTCAAATTAATTAAAATGAATTATAAAATCATACACAAGCACAAGACTGAAAAGCTGAAAATAATATTTAAACAATTTAATATATCATGCTTTTAAAATGAACTAAAATGTATAAATTTCCCTAGTCCCATGCAGATTTATATTCTATACACATTCTTAACTCCTTACAGATTTCCCTGAAAATTTAAGATTGTGAATTTAAAAGAAAAAAAAGTGATGTATTGAATTTTTAATTTATTTTATGTATATTTTAATTTTTACTTTTTTCTAAACAAAGTATACGAAGAGAAATAATAAATTTGAAAGAATTCGACATGAAAATGAAGAAAAGATTTCCGAAATTATATTTATCTGTACAATTGTTTTTCTGTTAGTTAATTCGACGAGTTCAAAAGAATAATTTTAACAAGTTAATCTCCAAGCCTGTTTTGACGTTTTTTCCGTCTAGTCCACATTTTCTGATTTCTTTTACATGTTGAAAATTAGATATCCAAGTAAAATTACGATACGATTGCATGAATTTAGATGCACGATTTTGGGATAATCAGATTAAAACTTTTTAAAGAATATGATTTTTCAAATGCATATTGTCAGTCAACAATAACCAACACTTGTTGGTTATTGTGAACGAAAATTATATTTGTGAACGAAAATTATATTGTCAGTCAACAGTTATAGTGTCAGCTTAAACGAAAAGTAAAATCAATCATCGGTAACTGACACGGTAAGAAAGAAAGTTCACTGTCTGTCATATACGACTTTTATACTAAAATTGTAGATGGAATTTGCCATAAAGAAGACTTATACACTCTTTAAATTCTAAATGGAGTTTCGTATAGATAGGAAAGTAACGTTTACTTATAGTTAAGTGACTATGTTGAATTTTATGAAACAGATTACAGCGTTCCTAACGACGAGATAAGGAACTTACAAAAATAACTAAAAAATAATGAATATCTGGCCAAGAGTCCAGTTGGAAAAATGTACTCTATATCATACTAAAAACACAGAAAAAAAACTTCATTGAGTTATTTGTAAAATTAACGGATATATTTGCAATGAAAAATATGACTTTTGCAAGATTTGAAGTAGGGTTTATCTTAAAATTGAACAACGTATTCCTTCATATGCCCAGAGTGTATGTTTCAGATTTTTTAAAAATATTTTTAATTTCTTCATTGATTAAATTTCATTTCGCTGTTGCTTAATCCAAAAGACTATTTCATAGTACAGTAGAAGGCATTTTATTATTGAATGTTACAACTCCAATTCTCACCGTTTTATAAAAGAATCCGTGAAAATATTTTTCACAATTCTAAATGTAGTGAATTATAAAACGTATCTAGTTTGGAAAAAGTTGAGAAACACGGTAGCTGGTCCATATAAAACATAATCGTCATGAGAATTAACCAAGGAAGTAGTAAATATTTTGCAGTTTTGATATATAGCAATATTAGACTGCGAAACACTTCTTTTTTATTGAATGTGTTCTTTTTATATATTATAAAAAAAGATGTCTATATTCCTTTCATTTTAAAATGCCGTATAAAGATATAGATTTCTAACCCAAATTTTATTCAGCTAAAATGTTCGATTTTAAAGGAACATTTTCTTTGAAAACAATCGTCTGAATAGCTTCGGAATGCAGTTATGTGAAAGCAAACCGTATTTATATAACACAGGATAAATTCAAGCACTTAATCTTGTTATGTTTGGAATCGAAATGCTTTTATGATATCATTCGTATGACTTACATTCGTTGGAGGCAAAATAAATATTTTTTTAAACATTGCATTCTATTTTGTATTGCATTCTGCTTTTTTAAAAAAAATATTCGTAATATAGAAAAGTAACGAAAAATTTTAAAATCTTGATACAGTTTTCACTTTTATATGAGCAAAATGTGAGTTATCAAAATTTACAATGCTAGCTTTTTTTAATATTATAACTTTAAACGAGCAATTCTTATATATCGTGTGTCTTGGAAACGGTTCTAACGATTTGGATTAAATATTATATTTAGATAAATGTTTTGGCTTTTAAGTTTATCTCAGTAGGTGTCTTTCCTAAACAAACAAGATTTTAGACGCACACACACAAAAAACATTTTTTATAACTAATTATTTGAGCCTTTTTCTATCTGCTGTCATGCTGACGATGCCATAAAGAATCATCCTGGACCCGATTTCAACATGGTAAAACTGAGTGTAAGTTCAGAAATGTAAGTTATAATAGATAAATTGTAAAAGGAATACTGTAATATAGTAGATTGTTTCGAATAACATGTTAAGTAAGGTTAAAAAATATTCATATGTAATCAGTAGGTGATACGTATTTAGATATTTTCTCCTATAAAACATGATTTTACAGAAATATCAACAATAAAAAAAAAGCAGCTGCCAAGAGAAGCTTGGTCTTCCAGATATTTTAATTTATCTTTTACAAAATACTCAACAAAATAAAGAAGTTGGAGACATTTATGAGATAATACAATAAAATTTTTAAAATCACTACTTCCTGAATTATAATAGAATCCATTAATAGCAACTGAAGCAAAGTCCTCAAAAAGCAAGAATTTTGCTGATACCTTTCAGGTTTATGCAAAATTCTGTGTTCATGGATCCAACCGAAGTGCATATTGGAGAATGAAGGTTCATGGGATCTTTGCTCTAGCAGCATTATTTAAAAATTAATAAATTGATGTATGCTTTAGCTAAATATTTATCTCTGTGATTGGATTCGATATTGGAAATTCTTAGTTCTTAACTAAAACAAAGTACTTAAATAAACCCTTTTCCCCTCAAAGTCACCAGAAATGCAATATACTCCTACGAGGTAGAACTAAGTCATATTTATGCATCAGATGCAACCTAAATGACTCTCTAACAAAGGTTCTCAATTTGTAAGCAAGTGAATTATTTTTTAGAAATCGAATCTATTTTAAAGAAATCGAACCCCACTTTAATCTCGAATCTTCTTCAGTCGTTTCAGATACGATCGGCACAAGTTATTTTCAGAAGAAGTTTTATCAGTCAAAAGAGAATTTTCATGTAAAACAATAATTTATTATTAAATATAAAGTAATGTATTAAATATAAATTTTGAAAAGTATTACTAATGCATAGCTTGAGGAAGATTTTTAAGCCCACATCAAAATTTGGAAATTGTGGAAGCATTGAAAACCTTATCTGACCAGCCAAAAATTAACTCAAGATCCACGATATAGCAGACCCACAGTTACAAAATTTTCTATGATTCCTTTGACTGACAAAATCTACACTAATTTATCTTTATCATGGGCTCTTTCTACATAGAATTTTGAAGATTTGCTACAGTGGAGTTTCAATCACGTAAGTGAAATTTTATATTTAATGCCAATGACTTCTCCGTCTATGTGTGATGAGATATTAATAATTAGAACATATATTTGTAATCGTAAGACAATCTTTTTGGAAAAACATTGGCCATTTTGTCCTCTAAGCAGACCAAGTTTCACCAGGTAATAAATTTTTTTAGCCTACATTACGTCGTACATATTTATCTTTAAGTAATGACCGTGTATTTAGTCACTGAATATTTTCCACGGTTTGAAATTATAATTTTTTACTAATTTTTTTAATTATTACTTTCAGTTTAATTATAAGATTCTAATTCGAATGAAAAAAAATATCGTTATTTTCTGGAATAGCTGCCATTCTGAAATGTTCATTGTAAATAGTTTCCAAGGATGTTTCTGGTAGAGGATTGAAGTATAGTTTGTTATAGGTTAATTGCATGCAAATGTGTAATGTAAATATATAGCGTTTCACAATGTAATAAAAATTTATGAAAATATTTTACAGGAATGTTCAGTCTTCTTTCACTAAAGATTGTCTTCCTAATTCCTCTAACACTATTAGATTGAAATAAAAACACTCCACTGCCTATACGCATTTCCAAATACAAATGATTCATAAATAATTTATTTTTATTCAGAAAAGAAACAACACATTTATAAAAAAAACTTCATAAGCATTTTTTTTCTCGAGTTTTATAAATGAAATATATTTATCACAGCTTTCGCATAATGTTATGAAATAATGCGAACCATGAAAGTAATTCTATAAGGATGCATTACCGATTGACAGAAGATGAATTCACGTTTAATAATGGAGACAAATTTAAGTAAATACGTGTTATTCATCATTATTTTGTGTTTCTGTCTTATAAATGACTCTAATTTTTTTGTCTATCTTTTGGATTCATCTTTGTTTAGACAGAACTGGTTTTTCTAACACTGCTATGAAACTGACATTCTAAAGATCTCATTGTCTAACTTTTTTAGTTTATTCCAATTTCCTTTATTGCTGACAGCAATGAAAGCTTATATAAAGCGTGTATAAAAATTAAATAACAAATTTAGGATGAATATATAAAAACACTTCAAAAGCTAAATGGCTTTTTTCCTCATTTGTTTATAGATATTTTAATAACTAACAAATATGCAAATTATGAAAGTTTGAATATATTAACAAAGTAATTATTGGTTAACAATGATTTGTAAGTTGCGACATGAATTTTTCTAAAACCTTTTAACACTTTCAACGCTAACGACGAGATATCTCGTCTTTCAGATACTTCTAATTAAATTGGAAAAAATTGGAAATTAAATTGTTTCCATTAAAAAGATTATTTTTTTAAATCTTAACACATTCATCTAAGGATGAATTAGATAAAAACTTTATGAAAAGACAAATATCAATGGAAGTATCTGAAAGACGAGATATCTCGTCGGTAGCGTTGAAAGTGTTAAAAATCTTTATAGGCCAAGCCATTTGAACTTATACGTGCGAAATTTGGGACGTAATTATTTCTTGCTTACAAAAAAAAAAGGAATTCAGAATTAATTTTTAATTAAAAATTAATCTAAATTTTAAGCTTCTTTTAGCGATTCCGGTTTATAAAGTTGTCTAAAGTCATTTTCATTCTTAAAATTCTCCTTTTTTAAAATTAAGAAAATATCTTTTCACTAATATCTTTATCACCATACAAAATTTCTCTATTTTTTAAAATCTAAGTTTATTTAAATTATTATAGATGCTATTTATTACTTATACTATTCATAAAAATTCTTTCTGTGCATAGTCATGTATTCTGTGATGTCCTGCTTTTTTTTCCTTTTGATCTAAGCATTTAAAATTAATCCTTTGCACTGGGATGGGGCCTGTCACTCACCATTCAAGACGTGCATCATTTTGACGTTTTATTTATTAAACTTTGATTGTTAAAAATATCTACAGAATGGTAAAAAGACGTAGATTAATTTTTCAACTTAAACAATTATATATGTATTTATTTTGGGAGCAATAAACAATCTCTTGAATAACTATGTATCGAATTATTTTCCAAGCTCTAAGGGTTAAATTAGCATGATGGATTTAAAGTAAATGACATATCAATATTTAAAAAAATGAAAGATTAAAGTATTAATTGATATATTTATTTTCTTAGTTTTTCAAATTTCTCTTGATCTTAAATTTGAAGGCAAGAACGTTTTATAGAGAATTTATAATGTTAATTTTTTACAAAATTCTTGCCATATTTGTGCGCAAAAATGCTAATGTTTAATATTTCATATTTATGGTTTCAAGACCGTCGCTTACATTTTGTACTAGTTTTCCAAGATGCATAGAATATATTTAGATTTTACCCATTGACGAATCCCTGAGTTAAAGCATGGTAGATTTGATCAACATTCAGTAGAATTTTATGTATATTGTTTGAAGTGCAACAATTTTACAAAATATTGTGTGTGCATTTTTCGTTTTATCAAAACTCTGTTAATCAAAATAAGATTGTAAAATCATGAGAAGTTGATAGAAGTACTCTTAATAAATTGGAATTTTAATCATATTGATAATTAGTCGCCTTTGAGGCCCAGCTTGTTCATCAGGAATATTGATTTTCCTTTCTTTCTTTATTCTAATAGAAGCATTTATTTAATTTTATCAAATGTATTTATTTAATGTTTCACAAATCCTTGTCATTTTTTTTTGTACAGAAATGTTAATTCTTAATGATTGTTTCGTATTTATTGTTACGAGATTTTCGCTCGCATTTCGTTTTTGTTTTACAAGATGCACTGAATATATTTTGAATTTAACCATTGGTGAATCATTGATCATGACAGAATTGATCAATATTCAGTTAAATTTTACTTTGTTGTTTGATAAGAATGTAAAGTAGAAATTTAATGGGATCAGTCGACAACAAATTATTGAGCGTGCAAAATAAATAGTGCTTATACTACGAAACAAAATCAGAATGAATATCCTTTACGGAATTAATGCATAAAAACAATTTCTCGCATTGATTTTAAAGTTTTGGTAAAAGCACGCAGTTGAATAGTTTAATAGAACAATAAAAATTAGCTTGAATTTCATCACCATAATAAAAGCATTGTTATTGATCATGTAAAAAATTATAAAAAAAATGGGGAAACAACAGAGATAGAATTGATGTCATTGAATTTTTATTATTTCCAAGACAAAATAAAAATCATTATCATGAGATAATATTATCGGGTGATATAGTTGAAAAATACCAAAGACATAAGGACATGCTTTGTTTTTATATACCGTATTTTAAATAAGTTTCTGACTTTGGAAATTTTACAATAACACTCTATTTGTCTCAAAAAGCACAAGCGCCACATCTCATTAAAATTTAACCAAAACTGTAAATTTGCATAAAAATATTGTGCGATCAAACATCAATCTTTATATATATATTAAATCATTTTTAATTTGCTATTTATATTTGTTATTTACATTTAATTTTGTTTATTCCCCTTTATTTTACACATTTACATATTTCCCCTTTATTAAGCACATGTACTATTCATATTTATTGTGATTTTTAAAGAAAATTTTAATCGAAATGGTATTAAAATTTTAATTTTAGACAAGGATTTATTTTCAAATTTCTCTGTCTGCACTGAAAAGTTTCATCTTCTTCAGAACAAGTTTCTAGCTCTAAGGAAATGGTTTTATAGTCCCTTTTGCTTTGAAACAAACTATTCCAGCCGGTGAAACTTCCCCTTTAAGGCGCACTTTTCCTCGAAAGGCATTTTCAATCATTTCAATTTTTTATTTTTAGGTATTTGTGAAACTCTATTTCACGAAATATTTCAGCCAAGAACAAAGCTGGGATAAAAATGGCTTGTTGAAATTCTTCTCGCGCTCGCACTCGAACGAAAGAATTTCGAGAATATTGAGAAAAACTATCTTATAAAATGGATATCTTGAGTGCCTGGGAAGTCTAATACTCCCACACACATGATGCATTTGGAATTTTGTCTGCTAGATATGAGCTAGAAGATAAAGGATTGAGGTTCATGCAGGATGGTTTAGACATTTATTTATTTTTACTACTTAAGCACATAAAGAGAGAGTATTATAGTGCGTCTCAAAAGTAAAGTACTTGGACAGGCGATTATTTTTCAAATAAATGTTTAATTAAAAAAAATGAAGGAATAAGCACGAAAAAAATAATAAGCATGTGGAATCATAATATATGTTTATATCAAAAAGAAATACAGTATAACTTTTACTAAATTTGTGTAAAAAATAATAAAAAAAAATTGTTTGTCCTAAAAATATATGGATTTTTCAACATTTTTATTCAAATAAAAATGATTTAAATTTAAATTTTGGATCCATTGCTTTAAATCATCTCGAAAATCCTATCAGGCAAGCTTTGAACTAGAGTCTGGAGAAAATGCTGCTGCAAAGATAACCAACTTTGCTCTGCTTGTTGCTTTAATTCCTGAATAGTCGAAAACTGACGACCATATGCATACACATCTTGTACAAGTACTCCCTAAAAGTTTTACATGGGATTCAGGTCTGGGCTGACGGCTGACGGCATAACAGTCCCTTATATCTACATAAATCAATCAGTTGTTGAATTGGAGGTGAGAATCGACTCATTGTCCTGTTCAAATTTCCAGCTTTTCCCTCCTAAGAGGATTTCATTTGGAAGTAGATTGTTTTTGAGGTCATTTTGATAAACTTAAACTTCAGAGCACTGTCGACCATTAAGAAAATCAATATCCATTGTTCCTTTGAAACAGAACGGGCCTTACACCATGAGAGAATCTCCTCCTTCTTGTAGACTAAAGAACTCGCCAAGTTCTCATCGTAGATCATGCTGCCATCAGGGTATGGCCAGCAGTATGCCCAGCCAGCAGGGCCAAAACCCAACAAAAGTTATCTAATTGATTTTTTTCGTTATGGAAGAAAACTTTTAATAATTCATCCTCAAATGCATGAATTTTTTTATCCCAAAGAACGAGTGTCCTTCTAGGGCGCAATTTTAGTATAGGTGTTCGATATGTCTGTGATATTTATGAAATTTACTTGCCTGTGTGCCACGATTAACTGTAGATCTTGAAATTGGAAGCGCTGAAGTCCTCGTAATTTCCCAAAGAGACTTTTTTTTGCGTTGAAACTGCTCTCAAAATCTCTTTCTATTGTCATTGAGATGTTTTTCTTGGTCGACATGAACACCGTTTTGGAAATAACATTGTCACCTTTTGAAAAAATTCCATAAATTACAGATCTGCTACATTTTATTTCTTTAGGAGTATCAGAAGCTTTAGCATTTCGAGTTTTTTAGTGCCAAATTTTAGCTAAATCAGCAGCACAGAATTGAATGATGCGAGCCATTCTTCAACTACTCGAGATTGAAGAACGCGAGCTGATTTTATACTTTGAAGTTGTCACTTCGCATGTACAACAGAACGTAGAATATGCAAATTATTTGATACAGTGGAAATAAAAGCGATTTTTTTATTGTCCGTATATTTTTGGGGCAGCTTATTAATTTTATTATTTTACAATCAATCTAGGATATAAGAATAATACTTCTGTATTGTAATAATGTTATGATTACATATGCTAATTTTTTTCGTGATTATTGCTTCGTGTATTTATTTGTTATTTAAAAAAATCGCCTGCCCATATATTTTTGAGACTCACTATATAATCGTCAATGCAGTCGATGTTGTGGTTTTGATTAAGACAGATTTGATAAATCTTTGACAGAATGTCTGTCTGTATACAAGAAATTGAAAAATAAAACTATCTAGACAAATGAAACTGGGTATGTGGTGTTTACATCAAAATTGTAAATCCTTGATAAGCTTTGGAATATATCTTATATCGGAATGTCCGTCTGTTTAACTGTGTCCTTGTAATGAAATAATTCAAAAACACAGCAAGATATATGAACAAAAATTAGGCATATCATATTATCGATAGTCATATAATGTATCAAATTGTGTATCAAATACTTTTTGTCAAAATGTCTATTCGTACATATTGTTACAGAGCGTCCTCCACAAAGTCCGTAAAATCAACGGGTTCTTTTTTGTGGGTGTATGGTAATGCAGACAATAAGCTTCAATAACAAATAACGGTGTTTTTTAACACGAAGACACGAATATATATAGACTACGAAACCCTACCTAGATAAATAACACTTAGAAAAAGCGACAGTATAAAATAACCACCACAGCACGCAAAACAGCTAGGCAGAACTCAGCAGGAAAAGAGAATTCACTAAGGAAAATACAACAAAATCTTAATCCCTTAGTGAACAGCTATGTGAATACGTATTGGTATTCACGTTTCTATTCACGTCTGCTATTCTCCACTGTCTCTTCGCTTCAGCTGTATTCAACTGTCGATTCATAATTATACGACTGGCTATTCAGCACATGACTCGATGCTGCTTCAATACTAAACTCCAAGACTCAGCACACAGGTCAGTTCTCAAACCACTAATCGCTTGAGCTTTACTCAACTCTTGCGCTTCGCTGGATTGATCCAATAAATTCGTCGCTGACTCGATTTTAACAATACAACTGACTCCGGCTTGGTTTACCAGCCTTTTATAGCTTTCGGAGCAGGCAAGTTTTCGAAGAATAAACATAATTCGCCTCCTATTGGTCATATCGCTACAATTCCTGAAGATTCTAGTATCATCCATTTTGTCGCCGAAGTCATCAAAAGATCGCCAAGTTTATCGCCAAGCCTGGGGGTCATTGAATCGGCATCCGATCAACATCCATTAGAGCTATCTGTAAAACTCTCTTCCTACAATGGAATTAAGTGTACTGAGAAGCAACATTACAGATTCGTAACAATATAAATGTGACGGCTTATAAATTCAATGAAGAAATATATGGAATTTGAAAATTGAGGGTGACATTAAAATTGTGGAAAGGTGTCAAATCTTAAACCCATTTGAGAAGAGGCTTTTTAATTTTTTTCTCTCGTATATGAAATAAAAGTATTGTAATCGTCAAAGAATTTGAGCCCGAATCTTTGATGATTCTTCAACTTTCAGAACTATCCTAGTCCGAAAAACACTTTTTGGAATTATAAATGTCTGTCACAATTCTTGCCTGTTTGTAGATACGATAATTCAAAATGTTTTAAGTTAGACTGATAAAACTAGAGATTTATCAAAATTTGGATGAAATCCATTTGGAAGATTGTATGTCCGGTTGTCCAAATACAAATTAATATAATTACGAAACGTTAATTTTATATGAATCAAATGAGGTATTCATCTTTAAGATCTAAAAGGTATATCCATGCCAAATTTAGAACCAAATCCGTTGAGGAGTTTAACCGTTTGGATTTACTGTTTATCAGTCTCTACTTTAGTATGCATGGATACACGATAACTAAAAAGTGTAATGACTTAAATAATTGAAATTTGTTGTATAATCTTGTTACTACAATTGTTACATGTTGCTACAATAGTTATATGTCAAAATTTGGCTTTAATTGGTAGGAAAAAGGCATCTAAACTACCTATTTGATTTTCTGATACTTATTTATTAATCATATGATACTTATTTATTAATCATCATTTATTGACCTAAGAAATATCGTCAAAGATAGTACGCTTGATTCAGTAAAAATGCTGGATTGATGCCAAAGATCGATCTTTCGTAAATTTTTAAAATATCGATATTGATTGATTTTTTCTTTAATTTGGAAAGCATTCTTTGTGTGAATTGCGAAATAATTTTTAATTCTTATTCTCGTGTGCAGAATCCATCTCAATGGCATTTTTCTTTATAGGTATTGCAAATATTTCGTATGCGCTTGAACCATGATATTTAATTAATTCTATTCTTCGATCCAATTTACTCGTATGCAATGCAACTAATATTCCTCCAGAAAATTTTAAAATTATTGTATTAAAATAAAATTTTTATATAATAAATCTTGCATTAAATTAAATCTGTATAATATTCATGCTTGTACAAATAAAGTGCACCTTTTTGATACAATGAATTTTAGAAACACATTGTCATATAAATATATAGAATTCTTGGATGAAAAATCTAATTAACGAAGCCCCCCCCCCCCCCCCCAAGGATATACATACATTGGAAATTTATTACTGCTGTCTTCCATGAACTTTTATATTATGAAATTTATTTGAACTTTTTATAGTAACACTTTTTGTCAAGCATTAAATTTGACATAGAGTATAAAATGCATAATTTTTAACGAAGTTAGAAAATTTTATTTAAAGTTAATCCGCACTGACAACTAGTTAGTTTACCGGAAATGTAAATTGCATTTAATTCCAATTAAATCTCACATGATTTTAATAGGATGTATCAAAAACATTAAAGATAGGTTATTTTGATAAACCATCTCTGTTTACTGTGTACATGCATGTTTCAAATGGAATTAATATAAAGTATCCTGATATTATATGCCATGAAAAACTTAACTATCAGAATGCGTATTTTATAATTTCAAGTTATTTTTCATGGTAATGTAATATCACTTGTGAATTCCTCAAGTAAATTATGCAGATAATAAACAGAATCTTTTCTCCTTGATTTCAACAATGAAATGAAACATTATTTTAAATATTTAAGAAACAATTAAAATGGTTTGAATTTCAATGCAAGAACGTAATCTATTGTTAAATATTAAAAAAATATTTTAAAAAGTATCAACAGTAATTAGAAATTGCAACTTCAAATGATTTTGTATCATTAGAAATAATTTTAAAATTATAAAATGGCATATAAAATATTTTAAGCAGGAATATTTTCTGGAATAAAACTCCAAAATCATGCTTAATTTTTATTTAATAAAAATTCTAATTAAAAAAAATGTTTTCATCTTTCAAATTATATTTGCGCAGCATTTTTCAATTTTAAATTAAACGGCATAGCCTGTAGAATGCTAACAGATATACAGACACACATTAACTTTCGTAATTGAGAGAGATTATAAATTTTTACTCAATATTTTTCTTAAATAAAAATAATCATATCTATGGTAGAGTAAAAATCTATCTCAATAATAATTTTGATTATATGATTCAATATTTTTAGGTTAATATATCATTTAAGATAGACTATTTTAGGAAGAACCTCATGATTTGAAGCCTTGGCGAGCTGATGCAGACGACATGTAAAAAACACCTTCGAAACTCCACAACTATTCGAACTTAAGGATACTTAACTGGAGGTATTAACATTCGCTGGATTCTCGAATACAACTGATTTTCGTTAAATTGAGTTTTCAACTTGCAAATCTGCAGACTCGAAGCCAATTTTCTGCTTTTTGTTTTGTTAATTATGCGGAACAGTTCGAAGGTGTAATAGATCATTTTTAACACTTTATTCTCGTGGGCGTTTGTTTAATGATTGTTGTCACTTCAGTGAAGTTAAAATGCCGTGAGAGATTTCGATGCTATGAATGCATGAATAAATTAAAATTTTTGTTCAGATAGTTTTTATTTATGTTTATAGTGAAGCACAGTTACTCTAAAGCAAAATATATCTGATGTCTTGTGAACTAATTTTAATTATTGTATTGTAATAATCTATTATTTGCTTTGTATTATTTAATAGCTTAACTAATTAATTAGTTCACTTATCTATAAGTCTTCTGAAATCCATTTTTCTGAAAGAACGTTAGCAAAAAAAAAAAAAAAAAAAAAAAAAAAGAAAACTTTTGGATTTTTTTTTTGAGGAATTTGAAGAAAGATTTAATTCGGCTTATTTTGAATAAATTTCATGGCGTTCATAATAAACAATTTCGGCAATGTATTTTCTGACAGAATTTTATATAATTTAAATGTAAAGGATTGCACATCATCATGTTCATTTTTGAAATCGGTTTTTGAGCTTAAAGTTCATATAATTAATTTTAATTAATCTCAATTCTAGTAAATTATTCCGAAAATTTCTTGAAACAATATCGCGTAAGTTTGGAAAGGAAAAAAAAATTAAATGATCAGAAAATTCTATTAAAGATTTGAAAGTTTTATCCGAAACTGAAAAGTTTTTACGCCATATTTTGATATCATCACCTGATATTGAGTTTTACAATTGATGAAACAAATTGCTATAAGAAATCTGAGTAATCAATTTATTGGGAATATGGATGCTTAACTAGGTATTATGGATCCAAAATTTACGAATTATGGGTAAGTGAAATCAAATGGGATAGTTCACAACCTAATAAGATTGGAATACTTAGATTTTTCTAAAATTGATAAATTGATTATAAAAGTAAAACTCGTAATTAAAACTATGCAAGGTGACTTATCTAAAAAGCTTTTCAATAAAGAATGATCATAATTTTTTAAATATAGTTAAAAATCAAGAAAATTTAAATCAATATTGCGTGTGTAGCGGAATAAATGAAGAATAGATAATGCTTGCTTCATTGTTATGACGTCACTCTTGTGGTCTTAGTAGTTAGAGCAGTTGTTTCAGTTTCGCTTATGCCGAAAATGGATATGACACATGACAAACACATAGAAATTTTGTTTTTCTTTAAAAAAATCGCCTATCAATTTGATATTTTGCATTAATTTTATTGTGAATAACACATGTTAAATTTTATTCTTCTATTGCGATTATTTATATAAACTATGAAATTCTGTTGTCTCATATATTCAATTCATTCCTTCATTTTCATTTTAATTCATCAATTTTTAATTAATTGCATCTAAATAATGTCTTCATTGCATCCTTAATTTTTAATTAATTGTATTTAAATAATTCATATTCATTGCATCTTTAAGTTAATAATAAAATTTTTCAATTTAAATTCGTTATTTTAAAATTCCACAAAAATTAATGCAAGCGTTGTCATGTATTTAAATGAACAGAGAGGAATACAAAAATAAATTGATCGAATTTTTTTCGTTATTGCCACTGAAATACAAATTAAGAAACCGATAATGTTTGATTATATTTTCCCAAGAGTTCCTCACAGTTGATGTTTTAGGTTTTTATTCCTGGATCGTTGAATAATCAAGATATATTCTAATGAAGTATAAGAAATATTATAACCGAACCGATATTCTTTTTAGTATTAGCGAAATAATTTAAATTTTCGCAGGGATTTATTATAAATATTTTCCAAGTCAACGCATGGAATTTTTATTTCACCAAATTCATTTGGAATTATTTACATTAAGAAAAGTTGATGCTTAATTTGAATTTCAGTTTCAGAAAAAGTATTCCCTTAAGGTTAAATTAAATGGAAGAATGTCCAAGTGAGAAATAAAATTCTACCTTCTGAAATCAAAAGTGACTATTTCTAAAAGAGAGTAAATAAGAAAGAAGTTGAAAAATTGTGGGTATGTTATTTAGTGTACTGTTAATAAATTCCTGAAGGAATGACGTTATAAATTAATTCCAAATATCAAGATTTTTTGGGGAGTATTTAATTTAGTTTTTATTTATTTTTGATTTCTCTTGAGATTTTTCGGTCACAGAGTTTATGTCAAGTAAAATCTTAAAATTAGGTTGTTGTTTTTATATAACAGAATTTTTTGTAAGAAAAGATGTGGGAGAAAAGGTAATAAGATTAATGGATTCTGTATAAACTGATTTTTAGATAAACCATATATTTAAGTGCATTACTTACTTTCCTTGATTAAAATTGAAATCTTACTTTTTTTTTATAAAAGTATAATAAAAACCTAAGATGCCTATTTACTTTTTCCTGCAACTTCAATTTCAAATAAGAAGAAATTTCTTATTTTCCTTCCTCATTGTTTAAATTTATGATTTCATATATATACATTTTCATATGCTACATATAAAATCTTTAACCAGGTTTATTTTTTAAGTTAGAATAAATACATCTGCTTTTATTTAATCTTGATTTTTCATGGAAATTTTTGATCACAGATTTATGTCAAGTAAAATCTTAAAGTAATACAAATATTTATATGGCCAGACTTTTATGAACGAAATGGGGAAAAAATGTTCTAAAATTTAATAGATTTTATATAATCAGAGCTCAGATAAACTATAAATTCAAGAGCGTTTATTTTACTTTTTAACATTTGAAATCTTGCTCTTTATAATAGCAAACTAACAACAAAAAATATATCTTTAATTTTTTTCTGAAACTTTCTTTGCAAGTCGTAAGAAAATTTTCTTCTTAACTACTCTCATTTATAATTTCATATAGCCTTTTTAGGTTGTATTTTTTATTGCAGTTTTGCAAACGGGTAGTTTAGTTACCGTTTTGAATACTGACACTCATAAAATTTGCTTCATTTGATATCATTTATCTCACTTTTAATTTTGATAGTTTTAGTTCTTTGTAATGTGGAAAGATAGAAGGAAAAAAATTACTATATATTTTGAAACTGTGGTCAAATATTCTTTTGATTTTAAGGAACTGAGAACCTAAAAAATTCCCACTTCTTAAGGGGGAGTATCTTTTTTATTACTTCAAAAAAAATTGTAAAGGTCAAATCGTAAAACGGTTATATAATGCTTATAAAACAAAGTTGCGACTATATTTTTTCATATTAAATATACGTAATAGTTATTCTGTACATGTTCCTGTATATATTCAGAATTTTTCATTTAAGATGATTCTGCGGTTCTTGCTGTTTAGAGAGATTCGAATTCAAACTCTTACATACTGGATGGTTATAATTAAACCTCCCTTATAAACAGCATCTTACAACGCAAACGGGTGAACGGATTGCTACGAAATTTGTATGTTGACTATTCACGAGATGCGCTCACGGAATTCCGAAAAAAAAAGGTTCCAAAATGTTCACTAGAGGGCGCCTTTTCCGGGAAAACCTTAAATTAACATAATAAACGATCAAAACGGAATACAGAAACAATATTAACAATTCAGAACAAGAATTATGAGTAATAAAATGAAAAGCCGAGAAAAGCTGGAAACTTCATAATGCTTCATATGCGAAGCATCACAACTGATGTTGAACACACTGTCCATCGACTTGAAATTTCGCAGCTGAATGAGGGTGATCACATGGAGCACTTTTCCTTACATCGTCCTGGACATGATTAACAATTGCTTCGCCTGTGCATTTTCGTTCTAATCTGTTCTTGTTTCTGCAAACTGAATTGTTTTTTTCCCTCAAACAGCGTACTGTTATTTTTTCCTTACCTTTACTTAATTTGGTTCGATGACAGGGTGATCAGAAACTAGTCAATAAATGCTAATATTTTTTATGTATTCCATTTGATGATTATTGTGTTAAAATAAAAGTTTTCCAAAAAGGGCGTTCTTCGGTGGACATTTTGGTACAAATTTTTTTTCCCGAAATTCCGTGAATGCATCTCGTGTATAGTCGATATACCAAATTTCGTTGCAATCCGTTCACCCGTTTGCGTTATAGGATGCTGTTTATAGGGGAAGTTTAATTACAACTATCTAGTATTTTCTCTCCCAAATTAAAGTGCACACAAAAATAAAAGCTAATTCGTTTAGGCTTTTAAGTGCAATTTCGTGAAACAAAACATAAAATAATATAATATTTCTAATGTTTTACTAAGTGGTGTTTATCATTATTTGTTACATTTCAAATATCAAAGCCCAATTACATATTTATTCGTCGTATTTAAATAAAAAAATATTTTATTAAAATTTCATAATTTAGTGGTATTTTTGTATAAAATATATTAAAAAATTAATTAAAATTTTCATATGTTTATGAAAAATTGTAGTGCTAACTTGTTTTATACGCAAATGTTAATCATTTTACAATTTTCCTTATTCAAATTTTCATGTAGGATGAAGCTTTTCTCTGATACTGGAAATTTTTCGTTTCAGATTCAGAAGGTCAAAGGAATATATGATTAAAGTTAAAAAAAATGTTATTTTTTCTCTTATTTTTCCATTTATCAGTCTAATTGCAAAGGATTATAATTGCGCATAATTTTATTTAAAGTCATTTTTTTAGCATGGAGTAAGAAAAAGAGAATATTCCTATTTTGCTTTCTTTTCAGAAAAGAAGAGTCTTGATGATAAAACATTCGTGGAGTATATGGCATTAATGATTAATATATCGCATTCGTCATTATTGGTTTACAAACTTGCTTTTCATTGATTTTTCAATATCAGCTAAATTATGTGTCAAAATGATGATGATGATGATGATGACCAAAAAATTGCCACACCCAATTCGTTTGTCACATTTCCGTTCATGACATTAGAGAAGGGTTTCAAGATGCTTTTTTTATTTCAGAAATTTGCAGAATTTGATATTTTTTAAAAGCTTGATATTTATGTTCTACTTTTATTGAAAGATATACAGTGAAATATCTCTATGCCGAAAAATATTAAAAACGACTATTTTTATAGCGAAAAATAATCGGCGATGAAAAATGGTTTGTTTGCAGCTACATCCATTGAAAACAAAAACCTAGGGAAATCATTATCAGACAGCAAAAATGAAAGGAGGCTGAAATTCTTCAAATGAAAATCCTGCCATTAGTTTGGTATAATTACAAGGGCAATTTTAGTTGACTTTGGCGAAATTATTTTTAAATGAATCTTGGTGAAAAAATAGGAAGGATACCAAATATTCGAGAATCTTGGCGATAGCTCCATAAGGATTCGAGTTCCAGTGTTTGTTCTTAAAGTATCTTTGACCTATCATGGAAACTATGAAAAGCCGACAGACACAGTCAATTCAGTTGAGATCAAGCAAGTTATAGTCGTATCAAAAGAAAACAGTTGTGTTCTCTTGCGCTATTATGATTGTTTAATAGAGATTTGTTGCTTTGTGCTACTGTTTGCTGTAAGCGTTGTTCTTATAGTTCGGCTGTGTTTTTCATGTTGGTTAAAAAAAAATGTAATTTATTGAGCTTTTTGGATTCTTCACCGTGCACCTGCTGGACAGATTTTTAAGTAAGAATGAGTATAGATATGAGAAAATAGAAGTAAAACACTTTGATTAGTATTTATATTTATTGGATAAATCCACTTTACTTATTAGAAATACACTGAAAGCAGCTATTGAATCAGCATTTTATTGTTGAATTATTAGAGCTTTAAAATTTAAATTATCTTTTAATGAGAATATTTTTGTTTATACACATTTAATATCGCATGAAAGCAGATATCACTAAAAAGCTTTAATAACATTCTTAATATGAAATGTTTTCGTACTGGTCTAGTAACAACGAATGAAACAAAATATTTCTAGCGGCGAAAACTTTATAAATGCTAGGAAAAAAAATTAGTAAGAAGAAGAAATCAATCGGATCATTTCTCTGAAAGTCGTTCACTTTTTTTTCCATTACAAAAAAACAAAACAAAAAAATAAATAACGTGAAACGAATTTAATCTTTAACGTATCGTGTTTTACACGTGCTATTGGATACCGTCGAAATTTTTTATTGTTCAAAAGTTCGCCTCTTTATATGGATCTCTGAAATCCGAATGACTTTTTTATAGTTTGATAAGATTAAGAAGTAGTAATATCTTTTTCAACTTAATTTTATGCTGCGCTGAACTTTTCGAAATTGATTCCATTTTAAAGCACATTTTGCTCCAATTTAAAATATATATATCTGTCCTTTTGCGATATGTGGGGGATTTAATATTCAAATACTTACTACTTCGAAACGTATGAAATATTAGGGGAAAAATTCTATTTAAATATGAATAAATCTGAATACTTAATTACAGAATGAGTTTTTAAAAGAAGAATATACATACAATCGGATAATTTGGCTGAGCCTAACTACAGGCATTACTTGATCCTAATTAATTATTGAATTTATACTTTTTAATACATTTCTATATCGTTAATGAGCTATCTTTGTCCTGCCTAGGAATCCGTGTAGAAAGAATAAGACATTGTGACAATAGCAGTTGGAGATATGAAGTTCAAACTCATCGGAAACTACAGCTATGTCCCCTCATCAGTATAGAGGTAATTTGACCTCAAATAATTTTTCATTTTAACATTCATACGTTTCGAAGTAGTAAGTATTTGAATATAACTATTATTCAAGAGAAATAAGACTCGTCTTATTTACCCGGCATTTTTCACCAACATCATCCAGGTACCTCTTCCGGAGGGAGGGGGACTGAATTCTTTTGGAAATCGTCTTGTGGATGTGTGGTGTGAAAAGAACAATAAGATAACGGATAACGATTTGTTATTGCAGGAAAATAAACACAATCTAGATGCACATATAGAACAGCATTTATAGAATTTAAACAACGTATATTCAAATAGAAAAATTTCAAATAATCAATTGCATTCAATAGCACAATGAACTGAATTATGAGTTTACACTCGGTCGCAATAAGAACAGAAGAGAGAATAAATAAACTACTTCAGCCTCTAGCGTTTATACAGGTTTTTCAATCGACTTGGAAGTTTCTAGAAGAACCCTCAGATCTCAATTCCTAAAAGAAATCAGTCAAAATCTATACTTATAAATAAAGCTCAATGTGTGTGTGTTGGCGCTCTACAGGTCAGGCCATTTGACCTACAGCTACCAAATTTGGTACATGTATACCTTAGAGGTCGGTAATGTGCACCTGGGGTCCCTTTTTTTTAAATTTTTAATTATAATTTTAATTATTAATTAAAAACTGACTTTCCCGCCAAATAATCTTTCATTTTCCCCACCGCCAAATGAGTAAGGCTTCAGTTTTTTTTCCCAACAGTAATGAGGCTAGGGTTAATATTTTTCAGCTGATTATTTCAAACGATTCTGTTTATTTTCTTAATATTTTATGCATTTAAAATTAAACATTGTTAATTAATCCATCTTTCAGATTCATTCTGAAGTACTTTTGAATTAAAATAACACAGAATAAAGGAAATTAAAAATTTCTAATCTGCATAGCGTTACTCTAACTGGCTTAGAAAAATTCTCGCATTTGCGTTACCGTAACTGGCGTTGAAAATTCACGCATGCGCATTGTGTTCTGATTGTTGACATGACAACCATTATCAACGGATGATTTAAATTATTTTTAGGTTAGTTGCATGCTTTTCTAATTAAATTGTATTTATGTTAGTTATATATATTTTGTATATGCTTATAGTTTTAAGTACATCGTTTTTTAAGTAGTGTTTTTATACCTGTTTTCGACCGATTATTTTAAGCGATTCATTTTATTTTCTTAGTGTTTGATGTATTTAAAATTAAACATTGTTAATCAATCGATCTGTTCATGATGAATCTGAGAAAAGTTTGTTGATAAATTCTTGAGATATTACATAAATTAAGAAAGATATTCTTTAGTGCCCATAAAGTTTAAACGCTCAGTGACTCTGTTATTATTAATCATATTATAAAAAAAATGCTTCATTTCAGTAAAAAATATTATTATATTAATTGCAGATTAATTCTTTCCACTTTAATTTAAACCATAAATTCTACGAGAGGTAACAGAAAATTAGTGAGATACATATTACGTTATGACTGAAGGCCTTAATAATATTATGAGTAAATTATATGACTATCAAAATTTGAAGTTTTAAAATATTTTGATGAAGAATCTATTAAAGTTGGAATTGCGTAAAATATTTAATTATTAAAATTTAAACGAACATTAAGATTGGCGAACTGACTGGTCGCCAAAGACGGCTAGTTCTTAAATATTCCCAAACTTTATTTTTGTCGCCCTTACATCTGATGGTTGCCAAGCTTGTTGTCTACTTCCAGGTTATTGACCTGCTTTTCAATCAGCATCCATTAAGAATCCTTATAAATCTTCTTTCCAATGCCGAGACTAATTGCATAGAGATACAGAATTACTATTTCGCAACAATTTTTTTTTATTAATATAAAAATGCATTTAAAATTTCCCTCCGATAACACAGATTTATTGCGGCAAAACTTTTGTACTTAGATAAATGTTAGTTTTTGCATATTGTAAATACCTACATGGAATTTATTATAGGGTCTATACCTTAGTAAATTTCAGTACGCCTTCTTTTCATAACTCGGAATATTTCATTGCGGTATTTTAGTTTTAATCACGTGTTATCCATCTTTTGTTAAAGGAAGCTAAACACAGTAATTATTAATTTAGTTTTTAATGTTTCGGTATCTCGAACTTATATATAAAAATCTTTTTCCTTAATATACCCTCAAAAAAAGAAACCACGCAGAACGATATTTAGAAAGCATTGAATTCCTGTTGGGAGTCCTCTAACAACACAAGATATCGCACCCATGTTGGAAATTTTGTGCCATGGTATCTGCCAGGACATTTTTTTCCAAGATTATCACTTAATTTTTTTTAAATAATTGAAACTGGCATTTAAAATGTCACTTATTAAGTTGCTGTGATACATAAAATTGATAAGAAAACTCATTTTTAAGGTGTAGGAACGTATATGTCGAATTCTATAACAGATGTTAAATATCCTAATCTGTGAACTAGTTATAACAATCTTGCAGTTTCATACAAATACATAATTCATTCCAATCTTAGATTGGTTTTATTTAAAAAAAAAGAATAAAAAAAACCTTTAAATATGCCAGTAATCCATATTTGTTGTCTGTTTTGTTTTTTTGAAACAATCTTTTTGGTTTATAGTATCTCTATGTGAGTTT
>JAPMOR010113295.1:661530-715553 GCA_026543865.1 Argiope aurantia | reverse complement strand
ATAATATAATATAATATAGCTATCCGTAATATAAATGTATTTTAAAACATTTTTTTCCAGTTAACTGAAGTAAGATCAGTTATTTATAGATTGCGTTTATTTACTGTATTAGGCAGTTTGGAGAAGTAGGATATATAGGTTTAGTTGTAGAAAAATGGATTATTTTTTCTCCAGTTAACAGTCAAATATATTTTACTAAATAGATTTGTAGAAAAGATTGTACAAATATTCATTTTCAGAAATACATTTATCGACTGAAACATCATAAAATATAATTTTTTGAGTCATTTGAATCATTTTACAGTTGTAAGTGTAAAATGATTCATTACATTGAATATACATTGAATGTATATTCTATACATTGAATACATTCTATACATTGAATGCATAATATCAAAAAAGCTGTCTTATTTTATTCCATTTTATTAAATATATTTAAACGACACGTTAAAATTTGAATGCTATTGTTAGTATCCAGATTTTATTATTTATTAACCAAGCTAATCGATTCATAAAATTGAAACCTTTTTTTGTACTTTTTACCACTTTGCCTTTTCTCAATAAACCTTTAGAGTTTAGTAGTCCAAATGTAGATGTTAGTCAATTTCTTATTATTTAATTTAAAAAAATCATTAATAATGGCAATTAACAAAATGGTGTCATTTTTAATTGTATGATATAAAAAAAATAAAGAAAGCCCTGAATAAGAACTGAGATCTTACCGGGAAATACCTTGAGGTCGTAGGTGACACCGAGTGGGCTCCCGCCATACGCTCGTGCTGGTTTCAGACCCACGGAATGAGGTGCATGACCGGACACGCTCACAGTGAGGGGATGTGCGTCGGGACCGAGTTTCTTTAACAGATGTTGCTGCAAGGCAGTCAGTGGACGGGGACTTTTGCTGCTACTTGGGTATACCTGAAAAGAACAGAATCCAATACACATCCAGATTTTCAGAAAGTCAGTGATACTTCAAACTGAATAACACAGTTTCTTCTTGTTGCAGATGTACTTATTGCATAGGATCTAGATCTATTTCATCTCCTCCAAATATTTTGTACTAGCAATATTTCTTGTAGTTTCATTTTGTAAATCATAATTGATTCATTCCTGCTTGGCTCCTTACAAGTTCTGGTTTGCTGTTGTAAATCTGTTCAGTGCAATCGATTTAAACCTTACTTATCAAAATGGCACAATGGTAGTTCAAACAGTGAAGAACTTTCGTCTTTCTTCTGGTGTTATGGAAAAGGTGTTGGAATCTGTTGATATTTGTATATACAAGATGCGTCTAAAAAGTACGATGAATCGGAACATAAAACAAATAAAACAAATCAGCGGAACAAAATATCTTAATTCCCCTTCAATGTAAGATCCATTGATCACAATATAATTTTGATATATATACTTTTGGAGTGAAGCACAGATGTCACACATCATCGGATGTCTGATATGTCTGCAAAACGCTCTTCAGGATCCTCTTGAGGCGAGGAAATAAAAAGAAGTTCGCAGGCGCCATATCAGGTGATTATGGTGAATGTGCGAGGACAGTTATACGACGTTTGGCTAAGAAGTTGTATACACAAATCGCAGTATGGGGGTGAGCGTTGTCATTCAACTGACTCCAACTGTGGACAGACACGCTAGACACATAGCAATAATCTTTTTTCCCAATTTGTAACAAAACTTCATGTTTATTTCATTTTGATTTATTTCTTCATCCCAATTTATCCCAATTATTTTGATCTGAATTTTTTTGCACATTCCATTCGACTGCCCATTGCAGAATAATCTGGGTCAATTTCTTGCTCTCCTTATTTAATGTCCTATCTCCAAATGTCCTTCCCTGCGCATGCGCCTAGCAACATTTCTCACTCACGTTGCTTTTGAGATATTCATCCATTCACCGAACTCTTTAGATGCACCTTCTGTATAACAATACATTAGAACAATTTGACTAGTAATAAATATCGATGTTTAAGCTCTGCTTCCTCATCTATGTGGATTATAAGTGCCCTATTAGAACAACATTATTTTATTTTAATAAATTCTATTTAATAGCGGAGTGATTACTTTCTCTAATGAAATAAAAAAAAAGATTTATTTCAATCACGCACACACCTGTTCATAGTGTAGAATTGCTTCAGTGTAGAACTTCAGTCCCATGACCTCCTCGTCTTCCCTGCCGTAGCGGAAGGTGAGGACAACCAGTGCAAAGATCTTGAAGGGCTCGTGCTGTGCGCTGAGGTCCGGATCGGTCAGCACCACTCCGTCGATGGGTCTGACCACGCCTCCTTCCTCTACGATGAGCTCCCGCCTGCTCAGGTACACAGTCAGTAATCCGTTAGGACTCTGCTTCTTCAGCACTCTGTAATATACAGATATTAAATAATTGGATAGTGTATAATTAATATAAAAAAAACTAAAAATAGAAAATAATGAAAGGGAATGCAGTGGCGTAAATAAGTGGCGTCCAAGCCATGATATAATTTTTTTACCAATTATCATCAAAAATTTAGAAAGATTAAATGGCGCTGAGAAGAATTATATTGTTTCTTCGTTTCATTATCATATTAGGCTGTAAAAAATGAAATAAACGGCGATCTTTTTTCTTAGCCATCCCCCTCCCCCTCCAAGGATTCGGGAAACCTGCATTCACTTGCTCTTCTCTTTCATCCTGTTTCTAGCACAAAATATGTGCAATCATTATTGTAAGAAATTTTTCTTAAAATTTTCTTTATATATTTGTTTTTATCCTGCATATGGTAATTCATATTTTAAGCAAATCAAGCCTAAGTATTGCCTCAAAATACGCCCAATACATTTGGAAGACATATGTTGCCCTATGTTATTATTTTTATGTTTCTAATTCCTCCTTTCATTTTGTCAGCATTATTTTGAAATCATCCTGTAAACATGCAATGATGGAAGGAATAAAGTTATTGGGAAACCAGAAGATAAATGACTGGATTCATAATTCTTGAACGACATCTGGAATTTAGAAACTATCTAGTAACCTCTTTTTTTTTCAGTTTGGTTCCTTGCATAAGCGTCTTTCCCCATTTTGCATACTTTGAAAGAATCCTCGAACTCAGTTTTATATGTTACACTATTGCTTATTAACTACTCATTTGGTTTCAAGCTAAAAAGAAAATATAAATTGCTTCTTTGGAGTGTATCGTAACATATCATTACATTTTTGAAGTTTCCAACAAAAATAAGTACTTGTAAAATAATACATAAATCATATCTGACAGAATATTTCATGTTTGAAAAAAACTACAAATGTTTTAACATTTACAATAAAAAGTAAGAATATTTTTGATTTTATATAAATATTTCTTACTTTATAACTAATGATGCTGACAGAGCCCCGCATTCGGCTGTGACCTAAATTCGAAAAGAACATGATGAATCTATTTCAATATTTACCGACTTTCAGAAAAAATGGGGCATTAATTTTAAATATCTACTTTTTCCACGGCTTTGAGCATCGAACTGCCTAGCTTGCTGAAGCGATAGTACTAACTTTGGATAAACTGGTACAAATCTGAAATCAGTTGAAATAAGTTTGTATTTTATTGAAAGATGCACTTTTACTTTTTTGCCTTTCAACCTGTGTCATGAAACAAAAAATCAATATCAAACATTTTGTCATTTTTGATGTATCTGAGATTCGATGTTTAACCTATAAATTTTGAATGCTCATACTTCAATAAAATAGTATAGAATACTTTTAAAAGAGCACGAGGAAAACCAGTTTATATTTGATTTGTTTTTAAATAAAAACTGTACAGCTATTTTTATTTATTTTAGTTATTATTAACTGTAAAGTATAATTCTGTAGTAATGTATTGCAGATTTTATTATAAAGTAAGATGTAATTTAACAAAGTTATTTATAATTCTGAGTCGAATTTACTTTTTATAAATATGGCTTCTTAAATTGACTGCCTTTGTCTTTCTGCGCGTTTGCCTATTATCCGTTATACCTGCTATAGTATTTTGAGAGGTCCTCTCCTGATATGTATGTTTTAGCAGAAGCTTGAGCCATGAAGAGACTTTTAACTTATATTTATTTCAATCCGGAAGGCATAACTGTACAAGAAACTAACGAAGACAAATGGTACGTCAGTCTAAATAGCGACACAAGAGACTGGAATTTTTCCCTTCAGTGATTTTATTATGAGATTTTGATAGGGATTTCTTAGACATGTGTAGACTTAGGAAAGGGAATCTTAAGGATCTTTAAAAAAATGTTGTAAGCATTAGGGATATTTACCCCCCCCCCCCTCTGAGTGTGAGAAAATGCTGAGGTAATCAGTTTTCTAGAGCGTGTGTTAAAAATAATTAAATAAAAAGTGGAAATTGGACCAGGAAATAAGTGACCATTTTAGAATGAAGCTAATATGGCTAATTTAAGATAAAATTAGGAAACTGATAAGGATTTAAATTAAATTAAGAGATATCGACACACACACACACACACACACAGAGAGAGAGAGAGAGAGAGAGAGAGAGAGAGATGACTATTTATAAATTATAGCTCAAACACTTAAACATTTTCAATATATATTTATCAGTTCAATTGACTGTTCTCATTTGTATTTCCACTTGCACGTACTTGGCTTAAACTCAGAGTCCAAAACGCTAGTTAACTCCTTGCCGCACTTTGACGATCCTGACTTATGATAATAATTTCAGATCAAAAATGAAAGACACGAATCACACTTGTGAACACAAATATGAGCCAAGCATGAGCGTCGCGAATCACACTCGTGAAACAAAAGTGTCACGAATCACCTCTGGTGCACAAATGTGAACTAAACGTGATCGTCATTAGCCATGATCTTGTAACAAATGCAGATGTCACGGGTTGGGTCTTTAAGATTAAGTTATAAAAGTTTTATTAATGATTAAATTATGAATATATATATTATGTATAATATATTATTTATTTATAAGATTAAGTTATGAAAGTTTTTTTAAAGCTTATCCTTTGCTATATTCTGGCCCGTTTCGCGCTTGTGATATTCTAAACTTTGAGACAAGAGTTTTTCGTGGCAAGGGATTAAAAAAGTGTTGTAAATAAGTTTAATGCGATTGATATTGTTTTATGAAATCACATTTTAGCTATAGTCACCAAAATGCTATTTACAATACTTCCCCTGGTGGAAGAATTTATGAAGGATCAAAACTGATTCCCCATTTCTGTTCATTTCATAAGCCATATATTCATATTCCTAAGCCATCGTTTCATATCATAATTCTAAACCATAAAACTTCGAATAAATCTATTTTCCACAGGACCATTGCTAAACAATATAATGCTATTTTGCATTACATCTTAGATTTCATTATTATCTTTTTTGATATATAAAATCATATCCAAATGGATATTCATCATGTGTGGTTTGAAAATAAATTTAAAACGACTAGAGAGGCCAGATATAAGCTATACGAAATTAAAATGTGCTGTTGTAGATATTATAGATAATAAATTTATTATTTTAGTTAGTAGGACTTCAGGTTAAAAGTGAGATGAATGGAAGTGTATCAACTTCCACCTGAATTTTTCCCTAGATAAACTGAAATATATTTTTGCCTTTAAATTCTGTTTCTTGGTGAGAATCGGAAATACTCCACATAAAGCTATGCAAGCAAGGGATGTCTTGATAAATTTTTCTGACTGAAAATTTGGCCCTGAGATTTGTTGATAGTAACCATAACCGATGACCATAAATGATAGTTGATATTGAAATTGTCTCCTTGAAAGTACAAAGAGTAAGTCGATTTCCGGAATAATTGTTTTCAAATGCAGGTTTTTTTCACTTGCTAAAACAATGCAGACTAATCATTAATTTTGGACTTCTTTCATAATTATTCTAGTTCCGTTGGCTAAGTCATTACAATTTAAAGTTTTAAGTTAGCAACAGGAGTGATATATGGATATGGATAGGTGATCTATGAACTTAATGGTGATATATAATACATATGCAGCAATTTCTGTCCCAATCTATCAAAAATCTCCCAAAGTCATTAAAGTTTTTGTCTTTTATCATCATGTTAGAATATGATGTTGTTTTGGTTTGAGGTTTTCGAAGTCTCAAAATGCGCGGGCAGTAAAAAAAAAAAAGAGCATGGGTCATAAGAAATTACCGTCCGAAGGAGCACAAAGTAGAAAATGGGAATAAACGCGAAATAAACAGGGGGTAGCGAAAGTTATATGAATTTTTCTAGTTAACAAAAAAAGTTTTGGAGCTTGAACAATTTTGAGATAACAACAAAAAACAAACAAAACGCTGTTTTTTAACTATCAATGCATGCATAATCTGATAGTTACGTGATTGCTTAAAACCGGTTGAAACTGAATTTTCACGAAAGAAAGTTCTGGTCGCAAGAAAGAAATTTTAGAACCAGATTGATTTTGAGATGGTCAAAAACCATCGCTTTTATAAATAATTGGTGATTGCGAAATATGAGTCATGTGAGAACTTGATGTTGTTTATCTATCAAATTGATATCACGTGACCAAAAAATAATATTGTCACATGTAACTTGAAATTTAGGATAGCAGATTTCAAATTATTTCTTATTTTTCAAATTGATTTCTAAATTTGTTGAGTTCCGACTAACAATATAAATTCTTTTTATTCTTAACATAGAAAAAGATGTGAAAAGAATCTGGACAGCTGCATGAGTTAAGATAGTAATAGGAAAAAATGCAAATTAACTTTTATATATTTTCAATTCTTCATGCTGATGTTACTGTGAATGCGATTTACTATAGAGTTATGTAATGAACTCAATGCTTTGTATTGACTACATTCTAGAAAATGGTGACAGATGTTTCAGACAAGAAGTGCTATAGAACATGTTATATTTTCGAAAGCTCCAGGTTCTTTTTCTTTCAAATAAAATCACACAAACTTTTTGCTTGGCAGAGAAATACCACGTTTGCAATGCATTATTTTTCGAATTTTTTTTTTATGTATTTCTTTCCATTGCATTCAATGCATTCAAAATATGATTTCTGAAAGAAATGCTATAAAATGCTTTCTCAAAAGAAAAATGTATACATTCGTAAAAAGAGAACTCCTTCGAAATATTGCTTTCATCTTAAGTGGAGGTTTCGAAGATTTGATACAAATCAGAATTTTTCTGTGTTCGTATGTGATTCAAGAAAATATTGTTATCTAAGATTTTTTCCTTTTCTATCTAAAGTTGAATATCATGAAACACTGATACTATATTGTAAATTAAGGTAGGTAAATAAATAAAAAAAAATTAAAAATTTTTTTTTTTAAAAATTAAAAAAAAATTTTTTTTTGTGAAATTATGATTTTTTTTATTTAATATTATTAATGTTTGAAGAAATTTCTTTATAAAACGTTAGAATTTTGTTTCGAATTGTATTTTTTGGGAAATTGCATTGATTTCTATATTTGGATTTATGTTTAAATGCTATTTTAAATCTTTATATGCTATTTTCTCATTTATCTTTAATAGAATTTTTTTACGAGAAACCTCACAAATTAAAACCAAGTGCACATTTTTGTGGTCAAAATTTGATATGATAATTTCTCGATATGTTTTGTAGTTCCTGAACTAGAGATCAAATAATCTATTCATTTAAAAAGATTTTCTACTGCTTTACAATGCGAAAGAAGTGGAAAATTTTATGTTATTTATCAGTCGAATCCTATTATTTATAAAATGGATAGAAATTATGATTATTTTTTTAGTTCAGGAGATTTAATTCTTAAGCTATCTGCAAATCATTTGATAAACATCTAAATTAAAATATTTTTTCTTTATACCTCTCTTTAGTCAAAAAATCCCTTTTCTCCTATTTTTACAAATGTTTTGCCATTTAATTGATATATTGTGGTGAACAGATATTTTTTCAACTTTTTAATGCTAAAATTCAGAAATATAACTATTTAGAGCGTTTTTCAAACACAAGAAAATCACCCCGAAGTCGCATACATTAATCCTAAAAATAAGTATTTTCTTTTGTTTCCGTAAACTTAAATTCTACTTAACAAAGAAAAGTGGAAAAAATATAAACAATCCTATAAAAACTGTAGGATTATTTTCGTTATATTTTTTCATAGAAATTATTCTAATTAATTGAGTAAATATTTAAGTGTTTCAGATGAAGTAATAATAAAATAATAAAAAAACCCTAAAGCATAATGTTTAAAGATTTTTCGCCATTGTTTGCCAAATCCTGTTAAACACTCGACATTTTGAAACGAGCATTTTCTTTTAAAACCATTAAAATTATATTTGCAAATATAATAAAGTGGAATATCATAATTAAAGAATTATAGTCATAATGATATTGTAATTTTCTGACTCTTCCGTTCGCTTCAATCTAATAAAAATAATTTTTAGGAAGCCTTGATGCTATGTCATTTGATGCAAAATGTTGCTTATTTTATTGAAAATATTTCATTTATTTTCGTCTAAGGAATAAAAATTTTCTTGAACAATTCATTGATTTGTTAACATGTATGAAAAATAAATTGAATCTCAATGATTAAAGTTTCTTTTTTTTTTTTTGAAATAAGATGAAAATGTGATTTTCATAGTTGGAGTAGCGATGCAAAATTTATGCAATGTGCCAATATCCGAAACATGGAGTAGTATTAGGGTAAACAATTTATTACTTTCAATAACAACAAGAAAGAGAATGAAAGAAATATCTTTTATCTTTTTTCCAAAGTGATGTGATGTACAGTTATATATTCTTGGTCAATTTATGTAACAAATTAATTAGTTACCTAGTATTAAAGTTGATAATGTCTTGTTTTAAGTCTACAAGGATTATGTTAGACAGATTTAACAGTTCGAATGACTCGTACGGATAATGAAGGGATACCTGAACTGAAAGAGTGTGGTTAGTTTGTTCTGCTGAGAAAGCAATATTTCAATATTGTACACGTATCGATTGAAATAATAACTGAAGGATGGTTGCCATGTTCCATTCTTCTGTTACAATGCACTATCATATCTTTTGAATAACGACTCTTTATTTTTCTTAATTTTGCATCATCGGTGGTCCGCAGTGACGTGTTGATGAAGTCTTGGCCTCGGAGTTGGAGGATTCGACGTTTGAAACCCAATTCCACTGAGGAATCGTCATATGAGTGAGTTTTACATAAGCAAAATGAGCTGAGACAAATATTTTTCCGGCTTAGTGCGGAAGTTTAGAAAGGAGGTTTAGTTAGCTCAGTCCTAGTCCTCTTTATCTGATAGTGGTTCAATATAATAAGATTAATCCCATAATGTTGGATTAAAATGGGGTTTTAAAGAAACTAAACAATGGAAATTTCAGGCCAATGGAGTTTGATCTTGCATGGTTTAATTACAAACAAAGCCTGTATATAAGTAGGATCTTCCATGTGGGCGTGAAACTACTATCCTCTGATATTATGAGTACCTAAATTTTTTATTACGATTCGTAAAGGAAAATCAAATTTATTTCAAATAGATGTAGCCCTTACAAATATTAGGGGATATTTCGAAATGGATATAAAGCGACAAAAAAGTATATGATCCCTTTTTCTAATAAATAAAAATATCAGAAAAGTATCATCAAAGCAAACGGTAATTCAAAGAATTTTTTTTTCCTTTCCAAATGAAATAAAATACCTTTTTTGTTGACAAGGTGCTATACAAAATTCTGAAAATATCTGAGGATGGGCTCATTTAGTTATTACTTGAACATATTCGTGCGCAGTATTTTCCAGGTCTTTCAATGACACTGTATCAAGATTTGTATGGATATGAAACTGGTGAGCAGAATATTCTTGTTTTTTCAAAAATATTCAAATTCTCTCTTTTTATTGCTTTATATTTATTTAAAAAATATAACTTGATTTATTTTAAATCAGATTAGTACTCAAATAAAATTGAAAAAAAAAAAAAGAGAGAATCGTGTTTTTTTTTTTTTTTTTTTTTTTACTTACACATTTATCGCTCTGTGGCATTGAAATTCTTTGAGTGCATTTTGAAATATAAAATAAGTTGAACTTTTAAGCAAGAGTTTTCATCTGTATGAGTCTTTTTCATCTTGATTGTTTTATGTCTCATGACATGAGACATGAAAAAAAAACCTCAATAAAGGATAATATGCGTAACTTTATCAGCAACCATGTGACATATTAAAAGCTGTACTGAGAGCTATTTTCACTTTCTTGTATACGTAATATAGAGAAAATATTGTAATTGTCAAGAAGTTCGAATTCGAGATTTTTAAAAATCTGTATGTTTTAGACCTCCCCGACTTTGAATAACGCATTTTTGGAAAATGTCCCTCTGTCGGTGACAAAGATAACTTAAAAACGCTTTGAGCTTAGTTGATGAAATTTGTTATACGGTCTTCATGCCAAATTTCGGAAAAATAAGAAAAATTGATTATTTTAATTTCAATGCAAATTTTATCAATAAATAGCAATAAAAACTTTTGGTGATGACTAAAATATTCAGCCATTTAAAAATTTTTTTTTTCATTTTTCATCAAAAAAAATCACAATCAAAAACATATTTAATGAACTGCTTTTCTTACAAGGATTGTTTATTAAAATAGAGGTTATTTTCGTGTTTGAATATTCATTAAAGTTGTGTCAGAAGAAATAAACATTGCTTTCTATTGACAAATTTTTAACATGTCGTTGCGATGTATTATAAACAACAAATATAACAACAATTGTAAACGTATATAACAGCAAATTGTTCATGCGTCAATTATATCTTCAAGTGAACAGAATAATAAAAACTGTTATATAATATGAAACAGTTCGTGTTTAAGCTTTTCTGATTATTGGGAGTTATAAACGGTCTTCATAAAATGATTTTTTTGATTCCACATGAAATGATTTTTTCTTTATTTCTGATTTCAATATGAATCGTTCATAAAAAATATAGTCTATTTTAATGAGTTGGCTATGTGGCCTAAGAATTGTATGAATTCAGTCTAATCTACTATTATAAGTTAGGAAACAGATGTGAATCAAAGTTCGGTATATCTGGCTTTTTTAAATATCTCTAGACACCATATCCAGTTACAATGCTTCTCAATGAATTTGACAAATTCAATACAAACGTATTTATTATAACCCTAATTTTCTCATGTCTTGCTCTTCTTTTCATTCCTTTATTTCTTTTAATAAAGAGACTGGAGTGGCTGAAGACGAAGGTCAACCACCAATTTATAAAAACCATACTATATAACGTTGCCATTTGACTACTGATAATATTAATTAATTTTAAATAAAGCAGTTTTTCAGTTTATTTAGCAAGAAAGTCGGGAAAGAATTTATTTCAAAAATATTTTAGTAGGCAATTTTTAGAATGTAAAGGTAATTTTTAGAATGTAATCAATGTTGTTGCTTATCGACTTTCTTTATTAGAATAACTTTGAAATATATACAAGCAAATGTATTTTTCCCAACTTATAAAATGCAAAATTCCCCTCCCCCCAGAAAGTCGGTCATTTTTTGTTTTGAAGATTTTAGTCCTCACATTGTAATTAGAATTTATTACCGCTTTATTATTTTTAGATCAAGTAGACTTTTATCTCATATTTTATTGCTTTGACATTTTTATAATAGCACTTAATCTTCTAGTTTTAAAATATTAGCGTTTTAAAAAGTAATTACTTACCGAATTGCTAAACAGATTCCCATATCTCTGAAGGATACAATAATAGTGGCGTGGTGTTATTGGTCACGTTTCAGATGGTATAACGCATCTCCTGATCATCAACAATGCACCAGATATTGGTGTATGATTTGATCGTTATTTTATATCTAAGCCTAGTTATTATAGCGACGACTTATTCATTCAACACCCACACACCTAAAAAGGACTAGAGTGTCACTTTATAGCTATTCAAGTGAATCAATCCTTTTTCTTAACAGCGTGAAGAAAATGGTAATACAGACTTAATTCCACGAAACATTCTTCATGTATCCGACTCTAATGATCTTTTAATCAAATTTTGTGGATCCAAAGAATCTTCATGTTGGTGTAATATAAAAGGTAGGCCCATATTTGAAGTGAACGTTTGTTTAGAAAATCAAACCAATTTTGGAACTGCATCATTTATTAGTACAGAAACACTATGCACTATGAATGTAGTTAATTTTATTCAAATTTATAATCTAGTATAGGAATAATCACGTCATTATTTTGAAGCAAACATGTTATTTTTTAGAATTCCAGACGCAGAAAAGTACTAACATTTTAAAAGCCTTAGTTTGAAATTTAGAAATCTTAGTTATTAAAGTGATAAACGTTTACATAGGAAAAATGTATTATTGCTCCAGCAGCACGATTGCTCGCATTTGTTCCATTCCATTTCGCATAGATTCCATTTTCGTAATCGATAAAAGCAACTAACTAAAAATACTGGCATAAACATTGTTATACTAAAATTTTGTTCGATTTTAAGACATCAATAAAAATATCGATTATATGCGAGGAATCGATTATATGCGTACTAAGAGCAATTCTGATTTATTGAGGAAAACCCTTTTAAATGATATATAATGCTATTTATTCTTTTGAATGTCTATTAATATATATGCAGAACTTAATTTTTTTCTTCTCAGTAACAGCTTTATTTTGAAATATTAAATATATGTGTGAAAAAGCTTCATTCAAAACTTTTTGTCATATTTATTTTGTCATAGCATTTTATAATTCGTCACTACACCTTTAAACTCGTCTAATAACGACGTTTTGGAATTTTCTCTAATTTTGATAATCTTTTCAAAACTAATAAATCATCAAAATTTTTCTTAATTATTTCTGCTGCTTGTTATTTTTCCTAGCCAAATTTTAGCGTTTTTCGGTATGTTTATCACTTTGAAATTAAAAGATGTACTGACAAAGGAAAAAAAATAGCTTACTAATTTCTCTAGAGTTGTTTTAAATATATCCTACGATTTTTTTTCCTTTAAAAACACACATATTATTTGAAATTTATAACACGGCTGGTGATATTGTTTTCAATCTTTACTTTGTACTTTTACCAGTCCATTTTCCCTGTATCCTACAACAGTTATGTTCGGATTGCATGAGGATTAATCGATATCATCAGTGTTATTCAACAAAAACTTTTTAATAATGGAGTCTGCTTTATGTGTTCTTTTCTCCCTCACCCTTTTTTTTGTTTGAACATGACGGATGGGGCTTCGATGTAGTTTGATTGCGGTAAAGGTTTAAGTCTTTCAACATATTTTTCTGCATTGAAAAGATTGCGTTTGGGAAATTGCCTTTTTTCAGGAAAGACACGAATATAGATACATTTAAAAATCAAAACTATATCTAATAATTAAATTTGATCCAAATGGTTTAAGCCGTTTCCGAGATACACGAAATAAATTTATATACAAGCTCATTTAAAATAATAAGATAGATGGTTGGAATTAGAAATATATTTATATTGTAAGATTCACAAATCTTCTTTAATACTGGAGCATATCTGCAGAAAGGATGGATCGGTTACTGATCCATTCATGTGAAAGCGATAACTAAAAAATACAATAAGCTAGCTGAATGAAATTTATTATACTATCTTCATATCGAAATTGACGTAAGTAGCTGGATTATTTCATTCAAACACTAAAGTGCCTGTTTGTATATTGTTATTAACAGCATATATTATAAGCACTGCAATCAAAATTGCTGACTTGTGGTATGGCATAACAAAATTTTAGATTATTTACTTTAGATTAGAGATTATTAGATTTTATAGATTTTATTATTAGATTTAGATTTTAGATTATTTACAAAATTTAGTAACTTTCGAACCCAGGTGAAAATAAAAAAGGTGATAAAACAGTATTTTCGAATTTTTTACTAGATTAAAATAATAGTTAAATACAAAATTTCGAAGCTTTGTATTTAGCTATAAAAACTAGTTTCAAGAAATTGAATGCGAAATGCGTCTTACCATGTAATTAATTATACAAGAATGTCGAGGTCTCAAATTCTCCGCTAATTCATTTTTGTAATTAGAGTAATTTTTCACCACTCCCTTTACTCACTTAAAATTACGTGTAGGTGGAAAATAAGTGAAATTGTGCATGTTTTATAATATTTTTGATTGCGAAAACGCTTAATCAAGATTAAAAATTTCCGTTTCAGTTATAGATTTTCTTAGGATATTGATTATCGATGTTTAAAATTAATTTCTATTGAAATATATAGACTTTATTAAATACTCATAATAAACCAATTATTTACTGCATCTTTGAAAGTTAACTTTCTGTAACTATAACTTTCATTCTTCTCATTCCGTTGTTTGTCTTTAACCAGTTAATTGTGGAATTTATTGTTTTAAAATCCCTCAAGCCCCATTTTTTAAAGTCAAGAGAGGACGCATGTATTCGTTGAATACAATACAAATGGTTGCATAGTGAAGTTTGCAAAAAATCATAATGAAGGGAATGATATTTTATTTTTATTAGATAAAAAATTACATATCCACAGCGTCATAAAAGATTTGGATTGAAGTGTACACACATCGAACACATTTAACTGGTTAATGAGCTTCCCTCCCAAAAGTAAGTATAATTTAACAACATATTTCATCAATCTCATCATTTTGGATAATACCAAAGATTATGATGTAAGAATCAGCATTTTACAGGAAATAATTTTCAAAGTATGGATTTATAGATGGTTGGTTGGTTAAGTTTTTGGACACAAAAGCCAGATCTGGCCATTCTGTGCCAATCAAATGGTAAAAATGAAATTCAATGATATTAAAATGTTATTTAAATGAGGGAAAAGTACAAAAAAATAAGCAAATACATAAAAAGAGTTCTTTAAAAATATTCAAGAAAAAAAAGTACAAGTACATTAATTACAGAGTATGAAAACCCTTTTTGAAATGGATAAAGAAAACGAAATAAAATTTAACAAACCAATAGTTTGCAAAAATTTAAAAATATCAGGGTGAGGGCTGTCACCCACTAGTTCACGCATGTCTATGGAAACTGCTTTAAAAAAGCGTAACCGATGATTATTAAAAACAGGTCAATCAAGTAAAGTATGACGAACACTTAAAACTGTATGGCATGTATACATGTTGGACGTGGTTCCCCAAATAAAAGGTGTTTATGGCTGAAGCGGATATGACCAATGCGGAGCCGAGTTAATTTTACATCGAGCCCACGCACTGAGATGGTAGGCCATAAGCAAATCATTGATAGGAGATTTATAGATAGTGAGGAAACTAATAGTGGTGTTTAAGTGATTTTTTTTCAAAATTAATTGCTTATTCATAATTTTAATATCATCATTCGCATCATCAAAACGTTACTGCCTCAAAAGCAATAACTAGCCTTGGGTAAATATGTTATTGTTTAAAAAAAATTCATTTTCTTTACTTCCCAGAAAAAGAAAATAAAACTAACAAGTTGACTTCTTCCCAGTAGAAAAGTAGTTATAAACAGTTAGCAGCTGTTTTCTATTTCGAAAAGAAACTACGTTTCTTTCAAAAGATGTTTGTTTGATATTTTTAGCCTTGTTTCTTTCTCAGTATTTGATAGATTGCTTAAGTTCAATTGCTTTTCACTACCAGTTGGGGGATCTATCTTTGTTTGGGCAAGATTGATCAGGATGAAACATTTGGAAGGAGACTAAGCTAACTATTGGTTATATTTGCCATCTGCATAAAGGAGATCTGCAAGCTTATAATCTTATTCATTGGTAAGTAAAAAAAAAGTAAAAAAAGCGAACAATCATTAATATCTTCCTAATTTTTAACTGGAAATAAAAAGATTATGCGAAAAATAATGGAATTTTACATGGTGAGATATTGTTTTTCCAGTTTACTCAATGTTAGCGACATCTACTATTATATATTTTTATTGGAAACATTCCGTAAATGATTATGTCAGTTTTTTATACATTGCTAAGCTGTTCTGAATACAAAACGCAAAATAATAATAATTAAATTCAAGAACTATTAGCTAGTCTGTAGGTACAAATTTTGAAACAATTTAATTAATATGAAAGATGATAGTAAGCATCAAGAGGATTAAGATTTACTATACAACATAGAGCCCCACACGACGTTAAGTAGGTGAAAATCGCAAAAATAGAGAGAGCCCGAAAATTGTTGGAAACTGTAAAAAATTAATAAAAAAATAATAAATGATGTTTGAACCATGAATTTTCTTTTAAGTAAAAGCACATTCTTAAAGATTATTTTTCATGTAGGTAACATGCCGATTTGATGATCCAGGAGTTCATAAATTACTGAAAACGAAAAAAGTAGTTTATAACCCATATTTGCTAAAATATTAAAACTTGTAGAAAAATAAAAGCTTTTAAATGTACGAAATTTCATGCTCTTTAATTTGATATAAGCATGTAGTGTGAAAACTGAGGAGATTTTAACATATTAAAGAAAAATTAAAATGTGTACCAGGAAGCATCGCTACAACTTCAGTACCGATGTTTGAAGAGGGATTTGTCAAATTCGAAAGATAAATACTGAGATGTGATAGTAGGCATTAAGGAGATGAAAAATTACTGTAAAAAATATGATTGATGTGATGTTTATTCGATGAAAATCATAAAAACTGACGTCTAAAAGATAATGAACTTGTTGAAAAGAATGGCCCTGTGAATGCAAGGATTAGTAACAAGGTAGTCGAGAAGAAGAAATCTTTCGTATGTAAATTTTCCTTGCGTTTGAGGAAAATAAAAGCACCGAAGAAATATTCATTAATCTGCATTCTATACCTGGAGGCCGTTAAACTTCTTTCACAAACAACATGTCAGAATTCACGAATGACGAATATGCAGATATGCATTTAACTTACGGCGGATTGGATGACAATGGACGCCTAGTACACAGAATGTGCCAAGTGCAGTATCCGATATGGCGTTGTCCACACGATACCACGTTTGCAAACATAGATGGACGGCTTCAGAAGACAGGACTTTTCAAAATAACGAGGCCAAATGAAGGAGAGGAACGCAGTGTGTGCACCTGACACAGAAAACAAAGTTTTGCAACGCTTTGCCGATACCCCATCAACAAGCACACGATCAGTTGCAGCTGAACTGGGTATTCGATACAAACTGTAAGGTTATACGTGATAAAAATATGCACTCCTTCCACTTGCAGGAAGTCCAACTTCTATGCGATGGTGATTATACGCTATATGGTGGAGTTCGCACGCTGGATGCTTGATGTTACACAGGAAGATGCACACTTTTCTGCGAGAGTTTTATCCTCAGATGAAGCCTGCTTTACGAGCGAAGGTGTCTTTAATACGCACAATGCGAATATTTCGCAATTCGAAAATTCCCACATCACTATTTCGTCGAAAGTAGAACATAAGTTTAATACTAACATTTGGGCAGGTTCATCTATTGGGTCTGATCTTCTGCCAGAACTCCCTAGTGGCAAAAAGTACATTGTTTTCTTGCAGCACATACCACCTGATTTACTGTAATACCGACAATTGTATGTCATAACATTTGATTAATGCGTGATGTCGTGAAATCTGATATGTTGTTGCGAATGAAGTTTAACTACCATCAATTATGCAGTGCTCATTAATGAATATTTGCTCGCTGTTTTTATTTTCCATGAACGCAAGAACAATTTACATACGATAAGGCTTCTTCTTCTTGATTATACTGTTCCTGAGTCTCGCATTCTTAGGGCCATTCTTTTCAACAGGTTAGTTATCTTTTCGACGTCAGTTTTTACGATTTTCATCGAATGAATTCACATCGACCATATGTTTTACAGTAATATTTAACCTCCTTAATTCCCAGTATCACCTCTCAGTCTTTTATCTTTCGAATTTGACAAATTGACAAATCCCTCTCCAAACATGGGTACTGATTGCAGCGATGCTTCCTGGTACACATTTTAGTTTTTCTTGAATATCTTAAAACCTCCTCGGGTTTCACAACATGCTTATATCAAATTAAAGAGCTTGAAATTTCGTACATTTTCAAGCTTTTATTTTTCTTCAAGTTTTAATATTCTTGCAAATATGTCTTATAAGCTACTTTTTCGTTTTTAGTAATTTACGACTTCCTAGGACATCAAATCGGCATGTTACCTACATGGCAAATGGCCTTTATGAATGTGCTTTTATTTAAAAGAAAATTCATAGTTCAAACATCAATTTTTAATTTTTTATTAATTTTTTTACAATTTCCAACAATTTTCCAATATTTTTGAGATTCTCACCTCTTAAACGTCGTTTGGGACTCTATATTGTACAGTGATTCTTAACCTTGTTGATGCCTATTATCACCTTTCTGAATTTGTCGTTCTAATTCAACAACACCCTGTATATATATATATATATATATATATATATATACACACACACTGGTGTGCAAAACTTAAGCAACAGGTATGTATTTTGCCTAACTTCACGAGAAATCATCTGAGAGACATGAAATTCAGAAATGAGATACAGCATTTTGTTCTGAAAGAATGACGAAAGCATAGTTGCGCAGAAATGAATACAATGCATACAGTATGGAATCAAACAAAAAAAGGATTTATTAAACTCATAGTATCGTTACACATGATTGTCTGTCCAAGAGGAAGAACATGCTTCGCACCGTCTCCCCATACTCAGCACCAGATTGTCCAACGGTTCTTGAGGTAAGAGTGCCCATTCCTCAATAAGCATCTGTTTAAGTTGTCGGGTGTTCCCAGGAGGATGTAATCGTGCCGCAAGGCGTCTCTCCAAGGCATCCCACACATGTTCTATCGGATTTAAATCAGGGAAGAACGCCGGCCAATCCATTCGAGTGATATCTTCACTTTCCAGGAGCTCCTCAACAGCATGAGTCCTGTGTGACCTGTTAATTGTCATCCATAAAAACGAAGTCTGATCCAATGGCACTTCGGAACAGACGCACATGGGGAAGGATCACCTCCTGACAATAGCGATCTCCAGTTACAGAACCTCTGTCGAAAACGTGGAGCTCAGTCCGCCCGTTCATCATAATGCCTCCCCAGACGGCAACTCCAGGACCACCGAAACGGTCTCTTTCCGTGATGTTACTGGGATGAAACCGTGTCCCGACCTCTCTCCAAATCAAATGGAGTTGGGAATCGCTTGTATCGTTACGTTTACATGCATTTGGAAGTACAGACCGACAGATGGTGAACCTTTTTACAGATTAATTTCAAAATAGATATGGATTTAGATCCTAAATCTGTATACCAAATTTTGTCAATCTGGAAATTTACGTTTTGTAGCTGACGAATTCGCTTTTATTGAAATAACCAGCCAATCATACTTTCTCTAAATGGATTTCAATTCAAAATTCGAATAAAAATAAACAAATTTGGTCTTAAATCCATGTACCAAATTTCATCTGTCTAGCTCAAAGCCTTTTTGTGTTTCAGTGTTCACAGATAGACAAATGCCTCAATCTTGACTTTGATTTTTTTGGCGATTGCAATATTTTCTTTATGCTTTGTATATGAGAAAGTAAAAATTGTTTATTGGACTTATTATGCTATTTAAGAAAAGTAAATATGTTGATGCGTAAATCGACGAAAAATTATTATCAGACGATTAATTAGTTCAATAAATACAATAAGCTTAAAATTATCAAATATTATGAATAATTGTGATACTGAAGAATTAAAACTTTTGCGGTATGATTCAGTAAAAATTAGATTTGTGTTGATGTCAGTCGTACTGTCTAGAAGGTCAGTATTTTGCAACAGTCGTTGATGATTCAACTCTACTTTAATCTGGGTGTTCTTTCTTCAAAGTAGTAAATTCAATGGGATTTCAAAATTGAAACCAGACTTCACTTTATCAAACCACTATTGACTGCTGGCAAATTTTACTTCGTGGAAAATAAGATACTGTCCTCATTCGCTGGTGATATTGAATGTACAGGTAACTATTTGTTGCTAAGAGAACCTATTCATCTTTAACACAATCTGTCAATGTCCTGTATCAATCTCGTATTTCCTGTTTGATTGCCCTGGTTTGCCTTTGTTGAAATTCCTGCTGTTTTCAGTCCCCTGCCAATCACACTGACCTATTTGAGGAATCCCGTATCATCTGTTTTTCCTTTTCTTCCAATACATTCGCTTTTATTTTTATATGAGTTTATGAACATATGTTAATCTCAATTTTTTTACAATAGCTTAAAAACTTGAATTTTTTTTTGTAAATTGTACAGTTTGTAATTTTTTTAATGTAATTTTCAATTTCTAGTATATGAAATCAACTCGAGTGTTTAATGAATCTCCACGGTTCCTACCTCAAATATGAAAAATACATATTTGGTGATATATCTGTTCCGTCTGTGAATACAATTTATTCAAAAACCTTAAGCTATACGGAAGAAAATTGATGCACCATCTTAACATTAAATATTTAGATATCTATTATATTTTGAAAAAATCCATTCAGAGAAAGTTTGCCCTTTCGACTGTCCAAGTACAAGTAAACTCGATAACCACTAAACATAAAAAGATATATAACTAAAATTTGGTTCGAAGGTTTAGCATCTAGAATGTAGATTCGTATAAAGGTTTCAACCAAATTTGCTAAAGAGTTGACCATCTGGGTTAGTGTTTTCGCATGCATATAAATGCAGCTCAAAAGCACAATGACTGAGATAAATGAAATTTGGTATATGATCAGGTGATTACAATTGTAGTTCTACATCAAATTTTGTTTCATACAACGTAGGTGTCGTCCTCATCATCTGATCATGTTTCAAAATTTAGAAGTCCATCCCAAAATATCCGAGGCGTTGTTTTAAAACTCAACGTTAATATAACTGTTTTCTTAATCGTGTTTTACTTGCACGTGTTCTTTATCTGAGTAAAAATACGTTAAAAAAATTTATTTGAAATGTATATTTACTGAGTATAAATACATTTATCTGAGTAAAAATACATCTTTCCAATCTTAGAAAAAATACATTCTTTTTAAGAATTAATTTTCTTTAATATTTTCCATTAAGGAAGCATCCCTGAAGTATGGAGAAAATAAATCAAATCTTAATAAAGACATTTTGTACTTTCGATTATATAGTTTGAAAGTACCGGCAATGATATAAAATAAGAATTATTCGGACTAAGGTAATTTCCTGCCATTAAGACAAGGAAAATTTGTTGCGGAGAAATACTTAAGGAATTTGTGTTTCTAAATTGTCAGAAATATATCTAAATCTCTTTAGTCTCAATATATTTTATAATCTTAATATAAATAACCTTCATTTTAATTGGTACAGAAATCGGTCTTATTACCTGTTTCCGAATGACAACAGTCAAATGTAAAATAAATAATCCTACAAGGGTTTCAAATTATTTTATTGGGTTGCTTATCTTCTCAAACACTCTTAATTCAAAGCTTCCCTTAGCTAACTAATAGTGTTGCAAAACATTATGAGAAATGCTTGATAAAGTGTCACAGTATACTCCACTCAGAAAGGAGAGAAATTTAAAAGAAATTAAAATTCTATCTTGAAACAGAAAGTTTAATACAGCTCGAAATCAGCTTTAACCACCAACAGACAGGTAAACGCTATGATTTTAATCTTTAAATCATGAAACCCATACATTATAAATATGATATTTCATATAATAACTCAGATCTCTATGAATTAACACTGAATCGAGCAATTTAACAATAATATATATCCATTTAACTAAATTTAAGATTAATGTACAGTCGCAAAATTGAATGACTTTGGGGGAATTTCTGATCAAATATAATCATGAAATTTTTTTTTACTGTAATCCTCCAAATCTTTAACAAGTTTTCGAAGGCTGGCAGGATTTTGACGTACTTGGTGAGAAGCCGTACGTTTATCTTACCAACACATTTTAATTTATCCGAACAGTAATATGGTGTAGGTTGACTCCATTTAATTCATATTTTTTAATATTATTAAACAGCTAGGTAAAAGTTTTATAAAAGCATTCCTATTAAAAATTAAAGTAACATGACTTTAATGATGTCTGATAATTCGTCGGAATTACCGGCATGAAGTTTTAACTAAACAATTTAATTGAAATTAAATACAATCCTTATCACCGAATCCAAATACAAATAGCTTAAAATAACGACGAGGTAATGTTAAATATTCTAATACCAGATGTCCTTCCTTCTAGCACGCTATATCCAGGAGGCGCATTACGAATAGGGGGTGAGTTTTCACCGGATATGTAAATTCAGCTATATTTGGTTTAAAATCCAATTGACAAAATAGATAGTGTGTTATTTAGCTATATAAAAGACATCGAATATTGGATCTATTTACCACTGACTATATATATATATAATATAATATTTACATATATTTTAAGAGGAAGTTGTGGATAAAATATATTCAACAGGAAACCACACGATTGACAAAAGAGTTCGTTATTACATAATTCACTTCCAGTGTGTTCTACTCAGAATTGAATGGCTTTGGCAGCTATATCTGTGATATTTGACCAGCAACCAGTTATGGCAACCATGATCATTTCTCTAGGGGGGTTAATAATGATTTCTAGTGTAGTTACCTCTATTTCGATAATGGGACATACTTGTACCGGTAGTAATAGGCATATACCTAGATTCCATTTTGAGTTCTATATAATAGTCGCGACTATGACTACTGTGTTCAACTTAGATGTCTAGACATGGTGTGTGTGTGGATGGAACTGGGGGGTAAATCTTTTCCGGTGAGATAATAACTTGTTTAATGGATAATATTGTTAGAAAATACACTTAAAATATTTTTTAAAGTTTTAGAAACAGAGAAAGAAATATCAGAGAAAAGGTTGTATAAAAATGGAGTTTATATCAAGGACAGTAAACTTTTAGAAATATAAAATAATAAAGAATGTTTTTCTTGCGAATACACTGGGCATTATGGAAACTTTAACCTTTTTACTAAAATATGATATAAAGTTGATAAAACCTTTTTTTAATAAAAAAATTCTGTCCAAGAATCATCTAACTGTCAAATTTGGTAATATGAGGCCAAAAAGCAGTTTGGCTGGTTTCGGTAGCAGTCCTATCGTATTATGCAGTTCACATATAATATGAAGCTGATAAAACTTATTATATTAAGATCTACGAGATTAAATACATTTGAACTGAATTTTAGAAGACGGTGTTAAGGTTAATACAAAAATTTATTTTTGTATTATTATATATACATAATGTTAAGCCAAATTCACGAATCTCCCTTATGTAATTTATACAATTTTTTTTGTTCGTTTAGTTCAGAATTATTTCTCCCCAAAGAACATTTTTTACCAAATTTATTTATTTTTTAATATTTTTTTATATCCTTTATTTCTGAATCCTTTTTAATTTTTATATTTTCTAGCGTCAAAAATTGGGGATTATTATACTTTTATGAAAAAATATGTGGGCAAACCGGCACAAGATGAACTTTAGCGAAGTAAATAAATATTCAAGAATATAAAAGATTAGAGAGGAAATAGATGTATAATAGGAAAAATAATAGAATGCACATGAAGATATGTATATTAACCGTAGGGAGTGGTAGCCAAAAACTATCTCGCATTCTTTCTAATAAGCTTGTCAGACCCCAGAACGCCTTACATGGCATTGGGGTAAAATAGTTACGAAATATTAAGTTTTGGCTTGAATTTAGCATTTATATTGAATTTATTGTGTCATTCTTGACGAGTTATTTGACGATTAATCCTTGGTATGTGTTAATAGTATCGAAAAATCGAATTTGTGTTTTAGACATGTTTTTCTCAACCGATTGAGACAAAAATTTGACACAGAGCCGCACTTGTAGTCACAAAATACTATGCCTTATTTGATATATTTATGTCACTGCGTTTTTTTGAATGATCGCTTTTGCATATTTCTGAAAATACAGACCGGCAGACAGTCAACCCATAGTTGGATTTGACTCGAAATTTGCCAACTGTCCACATTATAGATGACAAATCTCTGTAACAACTTTTATTCATCTAGCTATTTTCATTTTGCAATTATCGTGCTAAATTATTTTCGAACAACCGGATAGATGGACTTCTTCAGAACAGAATTTATTGAAAATTTTACAGATATCTGCAAATTTGGTGTAAAGACCGTATACCAAATTTTTACTGTATAGCTCAAAACGATTTTGAGTTATCTTGTCACAGACGGAAGGGCGGACATTTCTGGAAAATGCGTTTTTGGAACTCAGGGAAGTCTAAAACGTGGAGAATCGTCAAGTTAGAATTTAATGAAATAGATAAACACATAGAAAGATGCCTTTTTCCAGAAACAATGCAAGAAGCAGTCTTTCACTTTTATATAAATTTTGAAACCAATTAAAATAAAAATTCTTTTTCATATTAAAAATATATGGGACCAGCAGCTTTTCCTTCTATTAGCTGCCAATAAAAGTCAAGAAAATTAATAAAAGCGAAACTCTCAATAAACATTATTATTATTATCCTGTTATCTTGAATTTTACGTTTGAATTATCCTCATTCAATTTCTCTAGTATTTATTTTGAAATTTGTTTGAAAAGTCGGTTTAAAATTTGTTGCCATTCTTCAATTGGGAAATACCCCCCATAAAATATCCTTGGTAAACGGGAATCCAATGACTAAAGATCGAACGCTTGATTCGAAAGAAATGAAACTGATATTTTTGCTTCCTTTATCTCCTGCATATTTATCACCCAATGGAATTCAACTTCCTTATTCAGAGCCATTTCAGCAATTTCTTCACATTATAGAAATCTCGATCAGAAAAGTGTTTAGATAGCATTGTTATTTAAATAGACGCATTAATGCGAGTAATGAATTTGTATGGTAGCTTCTAATTCTTATCTCTCTGCAGTCTAATTAATTAATAATATGAAATTTTACTATGATTATGAAGATGAATTTATGGTAACACTGTTGAAGTTAATGGTTAAGAATTATAAGATTATAAAGAAATGGTTAAGGTATATGAGATTTATGAAAACATGTTGAAAAATAAGTTAATTAACATATTAACATGAGACGTAATTTGTATAATAAAAGAAAAATAGTTTGCACTTAAAAAGAATGTCAAAAGTTTTCATAAATAGTAATAAATTTAGAATTATTTGTTGACTTTTATAATTTTGGCCTCAATTTCCGGTGAAAATATCAGATTCTTTTTTCCGACCACATTTTGCATAGCAATTGCTTTAAAATTAAAAAAAAAAATAGGTTAGTAACAGATTATTATTCCATTTTATTACCAACTGTAATCACCAACATAAGCCTCTTCTACATCGAAAATTTATAATTTATTTGTCATTTTTAAGAACTTTTTTGTTTTGAAAAGAAGCGAAACTAGAAAATTTGATAATTCAAAATCATGAAAATTAGTAAAGTTATATCACAATAATTATTTGCCTTCTATTTAGAAATAATAATATAAATGATTTAATATTATATAATTATATATTTTAATTAAGGAAGTAGTGATACAAAAATTATAAAATGTGTACAGAATCCATAATTCCTTTAACAGTAAAATAATAATGATTTTCTATTACAAATTCATTTGTTTAAAAAAGTAACATGTAACTTGCCTTTTTTAATAGAAACTCATCATAAACAGTACCCAAAATAAATGAGTCGATTAATTCTATTACGTAAATGCAAAAATAAGAAAACCTCAACCATGTTAATAAATTGTCAACAGTATTAGTTTTTTATTAAAAGAAACAATCAATATGAATGATATTGTTCAAACGTTGTTTTGAACAATCATCAGTTTAGAGAAGTCAAAATTTGTATTTATATCTCGAAATCTTACAACCACATTACAAGCGGATGTTTGACCTGAACGTCACGATTAACACGCATGCATGAAAAATGTTTGATGGAATTCTTTATAACCAAAATCGAAATATCACCAGAAGGAAATCGTTGACCTGTTAATTTATTTGAACTAAATGCTTTAATGAAGGAAAAATAATATCTTAAGTTTGTAACTTTATTTTGCTCAAGAAAGTTTGTTCAAAGAGTATTCGTTATATTGATATTTATTTTACTGAAATATTATTAGTATGCTTCATCATATTATTTTCTTTTCAAAGATAATTTAGTTGTTCATCAGAATCTCCCGATTGAAAAATGTTTGGATTTCTTTTAACAATAATGCTGAAAAGAGAAAAGAAAGTCTTTAGCTATATCAACAGAATGAGAAATCATGTTATTTTTTATATTCTATTACGAATACGATAGCAAACGCTTCGCTAAAATGATTGGGAATTCTTGTTTTTTTTTAAAAAAAGAAATTGTTATTTTGAGAGCACTTATGCTAAAGCTTTCTTTACAGAGATCCATTTTTTATTTGAAGTGGATGACGATGTTACACGGATTATGTTTTGCTGGGCTGGCGCTTTTAGTTCAGTGGAAAGTGTAAAATATTACAAAGTTGTAATCGTGGAATTTGTTGCCTTTTGAAGTATCCAAAATTTTGTGGAATCGTAAAATTTCGTAACTATCTATTTATTATAAAATTCTGTCAAGATTTTGAATGGAAATATTGTTTGTTTATTTTTTATTATCCAGTGAGAACATGATATTGTTTTGTTTAGGGGTTTTGAAGCTCGAAATCGCGTAGGCAATAAATGGAGCATAAATGAAAATTTTCAGCATCATCTTTTAATCGCATATATTTTTTACCTGCTTTTACCAGTATTGCATTATTATTACGTATGCTTCTTTGAAAGCAGATGCGTTTTTAAAAGGCTGACGTAGAACTATGACATCATAGCTCTTATTTTATATCAAAATCGATCGAGCTCTAAAACTTTGTTTGCCAGCTAGAAAAACTGAAAACGAAAGTTTAAAAAAATTATATGTATATATATATATAGAGAGAGAGAGAGAGAGACCAATAGAGAAGTCTCTTGATTGTTAATCGATTTAAATTGGTTAATGACTTAAATTAATTAAGATAAATAGTGACTTAAAAATAATGTTCTCACATGATCGCTTGAAATTTGCTACCGCAGATTTCATTTTAATTTATTTTATAATCTTTTTGTACAAGGTTATAGTTTCACTTGTAATTTATTCGATAACTCTTATATTTCTTATTCTTTGCAATAAAAATTAGAATTCTCTAATTTTGAGAGATATAAATTTCATGTGACTTGAAAACCTAATCCTTCATAAAACACAAAATTTTATATGCTTTCTACAATCTGCGCTTAGAGTTTGGTGCATTCATTTCATTAGTTTTTAATTACAAATTTTTCTACATATTCAATCATGAATCCAAGCATGAATCATATCATATCATGAATGAATATATCACAGCATGGATGCATATTCAACCATGAATATAAGAAATAATTTTGAGAAACCTATATTGGTATTATTGAAAAACAATGTTTGGATTTTAAGATGGTAAAAAATTTCGTATAATATAGCTATAAGTTATCAACGAAAAAACAAGCAAACAAAAGACATTGGTTTAATTTTTTATTAGCTAGGACTTTAATCAATCTTTCAAAAGGAAAATTGCTCCGAGGTGCACATTACTTTTGTGTGAATTTGACATATCTAGGTAGTGGTTGACCAAATTGTCTAGCACTAGAGCTAGATAATTGTAAAGTGTTAATCGGCAAGTACACATAGACATGCATGTTTCTTTATTATTAGTAAGAATGTAAATTTTTGCATATCGTAAATTGAATAGATTTGAAAACTACATTCTTTACTAAAAACTTTTCCTATAAACAGCTATTTCATAGAGTTTGCCCCCACTTGATAAAATTCACATATATTGAAAATTACATCCCAAAATTTCGCAACTTATAATGTACTGAATTACATAACTTCGAGGTGTAAATGTATATGTTAACTCTCAATCATTATAACATGATTTAAAGCTTCTACTTCACTGATATATCTTCATAAAATTCTTTATGAATGTAAATATGCACGCATTAAAGCTAAATAAAGGCAGTTTTAAAAAGAATAATTTTTGAGCTGACGCATATTTACTTATTTTGAAGTCATTAAATAATAATTACAATTTAAGAAGAATTTCTTAGTAAAACCCTTTATAAAGCTGCAATGTATATGTATTTAAATTAAAATATGATACAAACATAAGAAACATTAGTAAATTTACTCCAGATTAAGAATTAAAACTACTAAGAATAAAATATTTTTTCTCGATAAACAATGTCCTGAGATAATCAACATACAGTTTAGAGAAATTCTCATTAAAAAGCCAGTTCCTGAGATAGACATAAAAAAAAGAACATACGGGTATGATGAAGTTTGCTTTTAAATCCTTATTTAGAAAGTTGTCTGAAAATTTTGCCTGTCTGTACTATTATTTGCTCTTCCGCATTTCTGAAATTCTTAGATTTATGTCAACATTATAATCGCAAAGATTCTTCAAAAAGTAATGAATTAACGAAAGGCTTCCAATAATTTTTTTAAACAAATTTACGAAATTTGTGATTTGTTTATAATAAAAAGTATAATAGAAACTTAATATAATATTTTTGAAATAAAAAAGAATTGAAATTTGAACGGAATTTAGTTTAGTAAAAAGCATAACGAAAAAAATGTTTTTTTAAACATTTTATTTATTTGTTTCTCAGTATTTAAACTAACAAAGAAGTCTGAAGAAAAAAATATATTTTCTAATTGACTGACAAAATCATAGATATTTAAAGATTTATTTTGAACCATATAAATCTGTCTTCTATAACCATCTAACTTGCCAGAAGTATTGGTTAGGTCTCTTATTCATAAATTAAAGTTTATGGTCTCCTCAACAAAGTTTTGCTAATATTTTTTATAAAAAAATCTTTTTTTAAAGTTAAAGTGAATTTTTGAATTTTCATGTCGCATTATAATGTAAAAATATATGTTGTTTTAAAATCACACAACTAAATATTTTTTTGTAGAAATAATGAAAGTCATTTTAAGCAATTTAAATTAAAGCAATTTTTTTCAAATATAACTGCAAAAAGAATAATCTTACAAAATGTTTTATTGCTTTATTTTTTTTCTTACTAAAAATTATGCAACGCAGAGCAATTATCTCTCATTAATTTGTTTACTTTAATGCAGATTTACAAGTAATAAATGACACCGCATTGAATTATGGGACATCGAAGAATCTTTAAACGAATGTGGTTTCAAAAGCATTGAAAACGAGAGATACACTTAGTTTGCTTATATTTGCTTTGAAGTCCCGGTTTGTGGGCAGTTAAACGGGGTCTACTTTGAGATGAACCGTGCAATTTTTTGCAGAAAATCACTCAAAAAAATGTGGAAATACATAATAAATGAGGATTTTATCTTACTGAATTTTTAGCCTTTTTACAGCATCACTTATTCAACTTCTTAATTTCTCATGATTCCATATTAAATTTTACACAGAATGTTACCATTTGCGGTAATTCAGACCAATGAATTTCAAGACAGTAGTAATTAACTCTAGTTTGATATCATGAGATCAAGAATTATAAAATACGGAATCCTCAAATTTGTAACTAATGGACTAGACAAACCCTTCGGAAAATACATTATTCCTCAATTTGACCTTTGATCACGATATCTTAACTGAAACTACTAAATGTAGATGAGAGAGTTAAATATAACTTTCAAGTTGGCTCGAAGGCAATTTACTAGATATCCCTTGGGTATTAAGGTTATTTCCGAACTTACGCAAATGGTTATTCGATTTTGAACTAAAAGTAGCAACAATTTTGTGGAAAATATGCGTAAAGTAGACTTTAAATTATGTCTAATCCGCATATTTCTGCCATGTAACTTGGGGAAGGTAATAAGAAGTGGTATTTTAAATAATTGCGCAATTTTCGAATTTATGTCATTAAGTTGATTTATGTGGTTATTGAATAGCATTATTTAGGTATAACACAGTAGAAAAAAATAAAACAAAAGTTCCTGTAACAAAGAATTTACATTTTTGGTTTAAACTACTATCTAATGAAGTAATCAAATTGATTTTAAAAAATACAAATTTTTTACACAATTGAAAATTTTTTTACATTGAAATCAGCTTCGGTATACTTTTAAAATTTCAGAAAATAATATCTAATGTCTATACTTTAAAAGAGATTAAAGGTTAACAACACCAAAAAGAAAAATCACATTTCTTTTTATTTTATACTAGCCGCCTTTGGCGAACAGCCGGTTCTCTAATCTTAATGCTCGTTAAAATTTTAATAATTAAATATTTTATGTAATTCCTGCTTTAATAGCTTCTTCATTAAAATATTTTAAAAGTTCAAGTTTCAATTCACTCATAATATTATAAAGGCCTTCAGTCGTAACGTAATATGTATCTCTCTAATTTTCTGTTAGCTCCCGTAGAATTTATGCTTTAAATTAAAGTGGAAATGATTAATCTGCAATTAATATAATAATATTTTTTACTGAAACGAAGCATTTTTTTTGTAATATGATTACTGAAAACAGAGTCACTGAGCATTTAAATCTTATGGGCACTAAAGAATATCTTTAATTTATGTAATATGTCAAGAATTTATCAACAAAATTTTTTCAGACATTATGAGCAGGTATTAATTAACAATGTTTAATTTTAAATGCATCAAACCCTAAGAAAATAAACAGAATCGTTTAAAATAATCGGTCGAAAACAGGTAAAAAAAATTACTTAAAAAACGATGAACTTAAACTAACATAAATACAATTTAATTACAAAAGCATACAACTAACCTAAAAATAATTTAAATCAAGTCCGCTTCACAGAGAAGGAGATCTCCTCTCTGTGGTCCGCTTCCGTTGAAAATAGATGTAAACAATCGGAACACAATGCGCATGCGTGAATTTTCAACGCCAGTTATGGTAACGCAACTGCGTGAATTTTTCTACGCTAGTTGGGGTAACCCTATGCAGATTAGAAATTTTTAATTTCCTTTATTCGGTTTGATTTTAATTCAAAAGACTTCAGAATGAATCTGTGAGATCGATTAATTAACAACGTTTAATTTTAAATGCATCAAACATTAAGAAAATAAACAGAATCGTTTGAAATAATCGACCGAAAAATGTTAAGCCTAAGCCTCATTACTGTTGGGGGAAAAATTCTGAAGCCTTACTCATTTGGCGGTGGGGAAATGAAGATTTTTTGGGCGGGAAAGTAAGTTTTTAATTAATAATTAAAATTTCAAAAAAGAGACCCCAGGTGCACATTTCCGACCTCCAAGGTATACAGTACCAAATTTGGTAGCTGTAGGTCAAATGGTCTTTTCTGTAAAGCGCCAACACACACACAGCTTTATATAAGTATAGATAAATCATACTTGAGGCTTGTATTGATGAATATTTATGCAAGTTTTGATAAGTATTAAAAATAAATTATATTGTCGCATTTTAAAATTTATTTCCTTATAAATTTAATATTAAATTTATATGTAATTTTTTCCAAACTAAAATATGGAAATAAATTATATGATTTTTTTACATTGCGTATTCTTTGAAGTGATTTATAGCATACAGTGGCTCCCAAAAGTGTTCGTACACTAAAGAAATTTGCAGAAATTGTGTTCTATACTTCTTAATAAAGCATTTTACTAGTTGTTTTTTTTTAAATTAGCATCTTTAAATAGTTCTTAATAAAACTGTACAAATATTTTTATAAGAAAATCAAGTAATATTGTTCTAAAAAATAAATAAATAAAAAATGTCACAAAATTAGAACACAAAAGTCTTCGTACATGCAAACATTATTTATTTAAATTCATTCTAAAAATATCTTTTGCAGCTTATTTTTCTTCTAATTGAAAAATACACTAAAATCGTTTGATTTCAGTATTTAATATCACATATATTTATTCTATTTACCTTATTCTTAGATATGACGTGATTCGTAAAGAAACGAGTTTAGACGTACGAAAATTAATTATATTTCATTTTAAAGCTGGAAAATCAATTAGAGGCACTGCAACTATAACTAATCTACCTCATTCAACGGTGCAAAGCATAATAAAACGTTACATAGAGGGAAAAAGGATTGCAAACAAGCCTCTAATGGTCACCCTCAAATTCTGTCAGCTAGAAGTCAAAGAAATATTGTGAGTAAATTTCTAAAAATTCCACGTCTGAGTGCAATAAAGTTTACTTCACAATATAATGAATCAAATGGAACTTCTATTTCCTGTGAAACTATTCGTAGAATTCTTCGGAATGCTGGTATACATGGCCGCTCTGCACGAAGAAAATTCTTTGTAAGTCAGAAGAACAGAATTGCTAGGCTTAAATTTGCCAAATCTATGATAAACCAGCCAGAGAGCTATTGGAATCGTGTCTTATTTGCAGATGAAAGTAAGTTTAACATCTTTGGGTCGGATGGAAGAATCATTGTATGGAGGAAAAAAAAATCGAAGAACTTAATCCCAAGAATTTAGTTGGAACAGTAAAACATGACGGTGGAGGTATCATGGTTTGGGGGTGTATGTCAGCGGCTGGAGTAGGCAGTTTAGTATTCATTGATGGTATAATGGATCATAGAGTTTATATAAATATTCTCAATAATGATTTAAAAGTGTCAGCACAAAAATTGGGCATTTTAAACAACTTGTGTATTACCAAGACAACGATCCTAAGCACACGACCATGAATGTTCGCCTTTTTTGCCTCTATCATTGCCCTCAAACCTTTAAAACACCAGCTCAATCACCGGATTTAAACCCTATAGAACATATTTGGAAATGCGAGGTGCGAATAAGAAGTCACGACATTAAATCGAAAATTAAACTAAAAGCAATAATGATCGAAGAATGGAACAAGATCGGTGCAGAAGTAATCGACCGTTTAGTTAAATCTATGCCCAAACGTTTAAAAGCTGTTATAAAGAATAAAGGATATTCTACTAAATACTAAACATTTATAAAAATTTAGAAAATTTCATATTTAGTGATGTTTTTTTTAAAGTGTATGATCACTTTTGTGTCCTATTTTTGTGCAATTTTATTTATTGTCATTTTTAAAAAAATAATTTGTATCGTAATTAAAATTTATTCTTCACTGCTTTATTAAGAACTGTAAAAATATGCTATGAAAAAATTTTCATGTAAAAATAAGAATATATAATGGTAAATAATGAGGTTTTTAATTGATTCTTGTTGGTGTACGAACACTTTTGGGAGCCACTGTAAGTAAAGAACTAGGTGTGAAAAATAGTGTTTACAAACAATTACAGTTGCAAACATTTGAAATTTAATTAACTTAAACTAATAATTTTCAGATGTGAACATAAAAATTAGAATAATATTAAATAAAACTAATTTGTGAAAGACTACTTATACCATTAAATAATTATTGTATAAGTCGTTAATAATTAGGTTTATGGTATAATATATATAAACTAAACATTCATTATTATTATAATCTAAGTTGAAGATCCATTATACAATAATGACCCATCAATCCAAGACCATTATATAATAATAGATCTTGGATACACAGTAAGCTAACTTGAAATAATTTCTATTTTCAGAAACTATTGAATTGAAAGAGAAATAAATTTGTTCAGACGACGCCAATTCCTCAGATATTGAATCGTTTGCAGTTTTAAAATAAATAGCATTCATTAAAAGATTAGAAATCATTTTCATTTTCTCTTAGATTATTTGTTGTTTTATTAAGCGTAATTTCACCTTTACATTACAGATATTCTATTTGAAATAAAATGATATTAAAAATAAACTTCAATATAAATTATAGTTGTATAAACATTCTTTTCAAGTAACGTAACTTAATTTATGAAATTCAAAGAATTTTTTAATAAAAAATTTAGTTAAAACGTTGCAATATAAATGAGTCTACAGTTGATCTTATATTATTTGTTGTTTTACTAGATAGAATTTCAGCATTACTTTTTAGATTTTCTATTTGAAATAAACTGCAATATAAATTATAGCTGTATAAATATTTGTTTGAAGTAACATAACTTGATTTATGGAATTCAAAGAAATTTTTAATCAAAAATGCAGTTAAAATGTTAATATACAAATGAATTACTTTTTTAAATGAGATTTGATAATTCTAACTCCAGAAATATAATTTAATTTTAAATTATCAGTCTTTCTTAATTTATTGTGGAATATTTACAAATCTACATCCTGTTGATTAGAATTCTTGGAAACATAGCTTCATCTAAAATTGCTTAGAAATGCGTATATCTCATATTATTGAGTAGACTTTTAAAGCTCCTGTAATTAAAAATTTAAATATGTGTGAAATATATAGAAAGACTTAATACTGAAATTAAAAATTAACCAATTTAAGCATTTCTGTGTTAAACTACATTTTGCGAAGTTTGATTTATTCTAAATTCTAAGCCATTTTATTTTCAAAAGCAGTCCTCCTAATAATTGGATTCTAGATAAGTCTATTTTTAATGATTTCTCTCTAGATAATAATAATAATAACGAAGGAGCATGTGCAATGAGTTTCTTCTTTTACTTTCTTCCTGCAATGAAAAATGAACTGGAATTTTTCTAGTCTCTTTGAGATTTATATTCTTCCATTTCAGAGTAATTTCCAACTGATATCTTTTGGAGGTTTTGGATCGTGCGTTGAATGATATGCTGTGAAAAGTTCCATTTTGTAAGATTCCCTTTATAGATGATAGCATTAAGTAAAGGCTTCTACTGATGTTTATGCAGATGATGACGTGATTATTAAAGAGTGAAATCATTCTGTTGAAAAAATATTGTAGATTGATTGAGATACACATGTATTATAAGTCTTAAAAAATTCTGCTAATTTTTTTTTTTATTTGGAAAAGTTTTTGAACATAGATTTGAAATATATTTCCCTTAAGACTGGAAGACTGATATTAATAATGATTTCACAAAAATATCTTTGGATTTACAATTTTATCACCAGATGGAAGGAATGGACAAGTTTCAACAGATCACCAGTCTATTGCATCTTGGCCATTTGAAGTAAACAAAAGAATGATTAAAAATATAATGAAGTCTTTTAATTTATATGTTAATTGCACTTTTAAGGAAAATATTGCGGAAAAGGGATCGTAGTGTTATGATTGTATTAAAAGTAGAAACTTTATTATTTGGATTTAATTGCGCGAAACTATGCAAATAATAGTAATCTAACCTTTTGATTTTGATTACAAAAAAAGCTTGGTCTACTATGTGAAAATATGTAATAAAAGGCAAATTACGTTTTAAAATATTTGGTGAATCATAATTTTTAATTCATTAGTGAAATTATTTGAAAATTGAAATTCGTATTTTCATATTTGTTATGTCAATCTTTTGAATTATTTAAAATAACATGTTTTTTTCTTTGAACTCGTAATCACTCTCGAAAGAATTGGTTATTAAAACAAAAGATGAAGATAAGGTAAAAATAAATAATTTGAACTTTCAAGATCATTGGTTTGCAATAAAAGAAAGATAATAGACTAAATCTACAATTTATTTTACATTCTATACTACTTGCTAGAGAGTGCCACATACTGCGTGTTCACTCGTAGGATTCAGATTTAAGCCGTGCATAAATTAAAAGTGTTATAAAAAATGATTATCAACCCATAGTATGTTAATTTTGAGTATTAATCGAATCATTAGACATTGGCAGTAAAAAGCAAGAAAAGAGGAACATGAAATAAATAAAAAATAGCAAACACTTGAAAATTAATTATTTTGCCAAAATAAAAAAAATTTATCGATTATTAGAAAAAATAATTTTTTTTTTTGTAAATTTCGTAAATATGTATCATTATAACAAAATTTATTTTTATATTAACTGTCTGAAATTTGAAAATCTTTGGAAGCGGAAATAAGACATTTGCTACAAATATTAAACCAAATTTATATGAAGAAGAATAAAATAAAAATAAAAATATCGTTTAGAATTCTAAAATTGACACATCTCAAGACGCACCAATTGCGCAGATAAATATTAGCAGTTGAAAGTTTTCTTTTTTTTTTATCAAAAATTCAATTTTTAAAACATGCTTCTCAAAAAATACTTTGAACTTTAGAAGTAAAGTTTAGTAAAGAGATTTTTCCTGCTTTTGGGGAATTTTATAGAGAAAATCGAAAACCAACTTTTCGAAAACTTCAATCGAAAACTTTGAATATGTCTGAAGAAATGTGGAGGTATATTTCATCGACCTATTATATCAAAAGGTGATTGCAAATCTTATGTGGTTTGGATGCTTGTTTGCAAAAAAAGAAACGTTCTAGAAGGCAAATTACGGTTTCATCTTAAAATTGTGACGAAAGGCTTTCGATATGTTTTTATTTATTTTTTTTTTATATATATATCAATATATTTATATAAAAATTATTAATATATATATATATATATATATATATTTATATATTGCACAGATTAACTTTTAAAAGTTTATGAAAGTATATGGGATACACTTTTGTTCTTTTTTTATCATAAATATCATGAAATTGATTATACGAAACCTAACGGAAGGTTGAAATCGTATCAGTGCAAAATTATAATAAAACTGGTAAAATGGCAAATATAAAAATGCTACGTTAATAATAATAATAATGCTACTACATAATTTAAATCAGTATATAAAATTTAATGAAGTTTGAAAATACAAAAAGATGAATAAGACATGTTTTATCAAATAAAGGTGATAATGATATACTAGTTTGAATAAGATGCAAATACTGGGCACTGAAATTAGAAATTCTAAAAAAAAATGAGGTGGACAGATTGGTAATTGGTAATTGTTCTCCTAATAATATGGGCAAATTTTGAATTGCAATATGCGCAATCAAGTTAAAATAGTTTTCTATCCTGCTCTTTAGTGATGGCCAAGGTTGCAAAAGAGATTTGATAGTATAAGCCTTGTTCTCTGTCTCAAGGTCAACAGCATTTATTGATATAGGATAAGAATACCTTTGATAATCTTCCGCGAAGAAAAGTTTTCATCCTTTTCAGCAAATTTTCAATCGAATTTCACCTGCACCTTTTATTTATTGTAACACGATATATTCCATTTTAAACAACTTCAAAGTTATGCCGGAACTGACTTCATAAATCTGAAACAATAGCAGATTTGAATAATCATCTCATTTTATGCTTTCAACTCAATTTAATGATCGAAGATGATTTTGATATCCATGGATTTTAATTATTTACATGAAATGATATGATTAGAATTTGCATCTGTTGTTTTGAATAATTTACTTTTTAAATGAAAATGTTTTTATTTTATATACCAAGAATAGAAGTTCAATTTTATCTCAACAAAATACGTAACGATAAATCAAATTCAGTAAATGCAGGAGCGTAAGAAGATGAACTACCTACAGCAACATGACACAGACACTGGAATGCCAATAAATCAAAACATGCGTGCACTTAGATAGTCATTTAGCCACAATCCATCATTTCCACACTTGTTTGAAAGGAATGGTGCTTTTTCTTGGGGGAAAAAACGCGTTCAAAAGATTTCGATTTTCCTAAATTGAATCTGAATACATTAATTTAATATTCTGAATTTTTCAGGTTTTGCATTTTTAAAGATTTTGCTTTTTATAGTAATATTTTAAGAATTCAAAGATTTTTATCACAACTTTATTTTTTGTTTTGACAGTTAATCATTTCAAGAGTGATTCAGAAATCAATTAAAAAACACACCTTATTTAAAATAATTGAAAAGATTAGCGTAGCACACATACAAACATGCAGACACACAATTCGATTTTCGAGCAATTTCGATAATAAAGCAAGAACTAATTAATAGAATAACTGAAAAAAAAATTACATTTTTTCTCATTTCAGGCAATTATTTACTTACTTGATTTTATGATATTAAAGAAGGTTTTAAATCTAATTTTCTACAAGAGGTGTTGTGTTCCAAAAAACTACATTTATATTCCCTTTTTGGTAACAGGTGGAAAATTCATTATCGTTGATCATAAATTTCGGTTTTCACAATATCTTTTTATTTAATCCTACAAATATCAGATTACAATCTGAAGTATGCAAATAAATATGCATTAAAAATGAGAAACTCTATTTAAGAAGTAAAAACTTATACAATTTATGCATAAAAGAAAGAAATTAGTTTTGTTAAGTTGCCCAGTTGTTCAATAAACTTCCTTTTATATATTCTTTCTATCAACTATTTCTATTAACATCTTACCAGGAATAGCCATAAGCGGTAGGTGCATCGATGCATTGTATTTTTACACTATTAAGCAACATTAAAGCCCTCATAATTGTTGTGATTCAACCAAAAATTATGTGGAATGCAGAAACATCTCAAGTATTCATTGGATTTTCATTTGAATCAAAACAAAAAAGAAAAATCCACAAAATAGATGTCACTTTACTAGATAGCAGAAAAAATAAAACTGTTAAAGCGTTAAAGAATTCATCTAAGTTCTTTGGTAATTATCATGAGTTACCCTGCTTCGGCACGAGGACAAAACTGAATAACTAGGTCACCATAAACAGTTGCCTATTATTCATACTGTAAGTAAAGAATAATAGGCACAACACAAACGATTATGAGTGGAACTGTCACAAAAAAGTATTCAAAGAAATCGGTGACAAAACTGTTGACAGGTTCAAAACACCATTATTGTCTTGTAAGAGGACGTCACAGCTGTCGTTAATCTTGTATGGAATTTAGTGATATTGCGATAATGAAGTGACTTTTTTTAAGATTAATGACTATGATTTACTTAGCCATTGCGCATCAGCTGTGCGCATGTCCACAATAAAATCACTTTACACTCATAAAACTATATTCCGTGATATACAATTCATCTCATGAGCATTATAATCCCATTTTCATTAATTTATAAACTATGAAGCAATTAATCCCATTTATACTTCCGTTACTCCATGAATCCCTTAGTTTTTGTCAACATCATAGTTCCCATTAGTATCTGAGTCTTATAAACCACTTAATCCTGTAAGTGCCTATGAAAGTCTTAGTCACAATTGTGTCCCATAAACTCAGTAATCCCATTAGCATCTTAATCTAATAAACCCGTTTGTCCCATGAGCTCTTAATCGATTTAACCAACTCAATTACAAGAGCACATAATCCCAAGTTCCACTAACAGCCTTTGCTGGCAAATTGGATTTCTGTATACTGATCTCGAATGGAGAAATCCATGACACGATTACAATTGTTACACTTGTTTTGTATCAGATTTCTCCTGATTTACAAAGATTTCTATCAGAGTATTCACATATCTACGATTAAAATAACTATACATGCGGGGAACTTCACTTCATTTCCTATATTTAGTTCCAATCCTCTTTTCTCTACCCCCCTCTCTCAAATGAGTCCTTAATCCCATTACCTGGCAGCTCATGAGAATCTACCACAATCTAGCTTCGCCAAAAAATTGAATTAATTCGAAATCCATGACACGATGTCTATTATTTTGTCATTTCTTTTCTCTAATGTCATTCGACCACTAACTATGCCATACCAGATTTTTAATGATATTCACATTCTTGCATTAGAGAACTTTTTAAAATTCTACCTCGAGGAATAATGGACCTAGAACAACCACGCCATTTTCTTAGATGTGACGCATATAAATGAAATACAATAAAAAAAAGCAATGCGAGAGAAAGACCTTTTACATCATATTGTGCATAGTGGGAAGCTGTGGCAGAATACCAATTCCTCAAAGATTTCCACTTTCTTAAATCACAATATATCATTCCGGCACATGAATGAAAAGAAAAAGGCGCTCAACCGGGAGGAAATACAAGTTTCAAGATTTCAATGTCTTCAAATTAAATTCAGATATATCGTCTGAACACTTGGTTCGGATACAATTGGAAGTTGAGGATTTTAGATTTCAAAGAATCTGCCAATATTTTAAATCTGTTCAGAAGAACAAAGTATTTTTTTTATTATTGCTCTTTATGACGTTTTGTAAGATAATAATCTATACTGAAATAAAGTCTATGACCATTCTGAATCAATGGAGAAATTACTACATATATATCTTCTATTGCTCTTTAATTTTTATATCATAGAAATCCCAAAATATCCATAATAAATATCAAGAGGAAAAACAATTTTATATCCTTTTTACAGATGCTTCAAAAATTTAAGAAAGAGTAAGAAATGCATTCGAACTTATGAAAATTATCTAAAAAATTAATTTCATTTATCACCAAGAAATTATTAAAGATTTGTATTACAAGTTCATGATAATTTTTTTTATCTTGCTTTTGAACAACAAGGACATAGAATGTTATATTGTTAATATGCAATGTATATTTTTAAAAATATTCTTATCCATTTATTCAAAAATGATTATTATAATCTTAGAAAATATGCTTTGTGACTTTCAGTTAATTATTCTTAATTATTTGAAACTATGAAATATAATAGAAAATTACTTCGTAGCAAGTTTTTTTTTCATCTACCAAAGAATAAAATAAAGAAAATATATATGGAAAAAGCAAAACTAACTTTTATATACAGAAAACTTTTGAGGAATTAATGAAATTCTTGTGCTTCGACGCAAAGCAAAAGAAATTGCTGCAAAGTCCGTTTAATGCAAAGTTGTAGCTAATTTACTTAATTAATGCTTATTACTTTTTCGTATAGTACATATATAAAGAAAAAGTAATATAATTTTTAAGATATTAATTTATTAATTAGATTATTTTTTTAAATTAATTTAATTGATCACTAAGAATTCAAATTAAATGTATTTTTATTTTGCTTTTAAACAGTATAGATATAAAATGTTATGTTGTTTATATGCAATGCATATTTTTAAGAATATTCATCTCTAAATTAAAGCACATAATAATCTTAAAAAAGATGCTCTGCGAATTTCGGTTCGTTATAATTATTAATTATTTGTATTATGGAGTATTACTGCAAATTGTTTTCTAGAAAGTTTTTATTTCTATCTAAGAAAGAATAAAATAAAGAAAACATATTTGGAAACAGCCGAATTCTAACCTTTTACATACAGAAAACTTTTGAGGAATTAATGAAATTATCGCGCTTCGATGCACAAGCAAAAGAAATTGCCACAAGGTCGTGTAATGCAAAGTTGTAGTTAATTTGCATAATTAATGTTTATTACTTTCTCATAAACTAAGTATTTAAAGAATTATTATAATTTTCAAGAAATTTGAACTCGAGAGTTTGAGTAATTTTCACATTTTGGTCCTCTCTTCAGTCCCACTTATTTTTCGAAATTATTTTTAACTGCCTGTGAACATAATAATTTTAAAACGTTTTCAGATAGATGAATAAAATTTGTAATGCGATCTTTTGGCCAAATTTGTAGATTTCTTCCAAATTTTGAATGAAATCCATCCAAGTGAGATAGCTACAAAATATAAAGAGCATAGGTGGATAATTTTTTTTACCTCTATTTCGCATCTGAAATGTAGATCTGATCAAGATTTGAGCGAAATCAGACAGACTTATTGCTTCGTGATCTGTACTTTTGCATAGCATGCAAACACGAAGATTTAAATAAATGAAATATTTGATATAGAATCTTCTGTATTAAAATTGCACTAAATTAGATTTCTATGTCAAATTTTTGTTTTGATTTGTTAAAAAGGCAATGCATATTCTATTTTCTTTATTATATTAAAAAGCAAGAAATGTGGGATCTTGAAAATAAAAATCTGAGCATTCGTAGTGTTCGTAGCCTAGCCCAAGATCCACAAATTTACGTATGTATATAGAGGGAGGGTAACATCTTTATCAGAAATATGGGAGAAAGTTTTGGGGACTGACTTCCCTTGATTTGCATAAAATTTTTTTGTCTTCACGACCATAATTGTCGCATAGTAAACAGAACTACTTATTTTCATGGCTTCCCTTAAATCCATGAGAAGTAGCGATAACGTTTGGGAGGAGTTGATGATCCTTATGGAAGCACATAATGGAAGATTAGCGATGCTCTTCTCCCGGAACCTTGCCCCTTTCCTCCTTCATCATCCCAACAAACTGACAGTTCACTGAGATCAGAACTGACCAATGGACAGACCAAGTAAATAAGATTGATCCATGATAAATCTCTAAAAATGTGTAAAATAACTATTTTCCCATTTTTTTCTCCATTTAATTTACTAATTTCGCTACTATGTCATCCTTTTAGTTTGAATTCCTAAATAAGCTTTCTAATTAATATGCTTTAAAAACGAATGCATAATATTTTATTCAGCTATTAATCATTTATTTCAGCTGAGCGGTAGATGAAGGACTTCATAATCTAAGCACTTCTTAAGATCCTTTCCCCCTTTTCCATGTTATTGGCATTGGCAAATAATCGGACTAGAGCAACCAGATATTTTATCATTCATTAAATATTCACGTAAAAATATCTATGACTATTTTTTAAAAATATAGTAGAATATATTTTTTAATTAAAAAATCAATAGTAAAAATCAAAATAATTATTAAATGATTCCTCACAAGACCACTGTCCGTTACTAAATGCATTGGGGAATTTCAATCACTTTTCCTTGTAACAAAATGTTATCCCGTCAAAATAGCAATAAGTTAGTGGTAAATCATTAGAGAATCTATTAAATAACTTAACGTTTGAAAATAAATTGTATTAATGATTTTTTCCTTATAAACGCATCGAATTGATATTCAAAACAAACCGCTTTCACTATCAATTTGAAAGGCTTATAAGAGAAGAGGATTGATAAATACTAATTGATTTCAAATAAAATGCTATTTTATAGATTTTTATAATGAATTACACTTTTTCTTTCAAAACACACATTTTTGAAAGAACATTAAAATTTCAAAAGAATAAAAATAAGAAAGAAATAATTACTACAGATGAGATTACAAGGGTAAAAAAAATGTTTAGTATAGAGAGCTAATTAGTATGTCCATTTAATTATATTTTATGACGGATCCTAAATGTCAAATAAGGTTTAAGAAACTGATGTTTTCCAGCCATATTTTACAGATTTGCACATTTGGAAGATATATATACGTGTTTGTGTTCAGAAATACGCTCGATATAAGGATAATAATGCTGCAGGCCATCGATTTTAGCGCCATCGTGCTTATAATATGGAAATTGGATTAAAAATTACAGTGTCCGGTGACGGAAGATTAGTTAAATTTAATAAGATTGATGTGTCAATTTAAGGCTACTTAAGACAGATTTCGCAAATTCGAGCTGCAGTCAAATGACTTAAATGATTCCTGATCAGATAACTTAAAGTGTTTATTGTTTCACAGATTGTTGGAATGTCTTATTTTTTTACAACAATGAAAATTGAATAATTTATCTAAAGGTTAATTTTACTTGTTTATATAAGTTAAGTTTTCTATCAATACTTTTTCTATGATATAAACATTTTTCCTATAACGCAATATATGCATAGTATAAATAAATGTTATAAACATAGATAAAATTAAACTATATGAAACAGTTTTTGCTATGTATTGCAATTTTTTTGACTAAGAATATGAGATAAGGCGTTTAAGAAAAAAAAGTGTGCTTCATGGCGACGCTAAAGGCACATAAATAATTATTAATTAACATCTGAGTGTTTAAATTGAGGACAATAAAATGTATCAATTATTATGTTACAAAAAAGTCAGTAATTAATATTTTTTATATTGAATATAAATTAATCCAATAAAGGAAGGATTTTTGAATAGAAATTAATCCAATCATAATAACATTTTAAAGAACACAAACTAGAGGAAAATTTCATAAATAATTACTCAGGAAAAAATATCTTTTATCGACATTTCTTTTCTATTTTCTTTATTATTTTTATTTCAACACGGAATAATTTTTTTTTTTGCATCAATGAAAAAACAAACTTAAAAGCTTTTTACGTAATTGATAAAAATGTGACTAATTTTATTTTCTATCAAATCGATTAAATTAACTCAAAATAAAATGATATTTTTTTTCCGTTGAATTTTGATAATATTTAAATAAAAGTGATTTGAAAATATAATTCATGCTTTTTAAGTTTATATTTCTAAGTTCTATTCTAATTCTAATTTGAATAGAATTACAATTAGAATTATTCTATTATAATTTATAGGATTCATTATTCTATTTCATTATTCTATTACCTATTATTCTATTTCTAATTTGTTTAGAGTTTTATAGAACATAAAACTTCCCTCTCTCTTTATATATATATATATATAATATTACACTAGCAATACACTGTGATGAAGTTTTTACTGTATTTATCGAAATGTATAGTATTTTAATTCTTATTATCGAAGTACGAACGAATTATTTATACCAAAAGGAATTGTGAAGCATAACTAAGTCATAAATTCTAATTGTTAAATATACTTAATTCTTTTCGGAATATGTCCTGGATTTTTTGGAATCTAAAAAGAATGATTTCAGCTACTTTTATTATCTTTCATAAATATAATTTTCTTATCAGAGTTCGTTATTAGTTTTGGTTCGCTTAATTATCACTGGGATAGTTAAAAAATGTCAAAACTTTTTATTTCTTTCATTTAATATTTACATATATGAGAAATAACTAATTTTAGACGAGCTAAAAATGTTTGACTCACCATATTTAGGCTAACTTTGTAAATTTACCTGACGATAAAATTTTTTAAAAATATAGCTATGAATGAAGAAACGAACGCAATGCTTTATTCAGTGGGAATTTCGTGGTAATTTTTTATATCTAAGTAATGTTTTTTTTTAACAATATCTATTTAGCAAGGTAATTTGTTAATAGTAAATCTTATGAAAATGTAATTTTAAAGAAATGCAAAAGATACCGATGAATCATGCATTTAGTTGAATCATACAGGCTAACTGCTTTAAGCCCATTTAAGCTAGTTTTAAATCTTTAGAGGTAGGCATATGAAAGTGAAAAGAGAATGCTTTGATTCATGTATATAATTCAATTTCATATTTTATTCAATAAATATATTTATATATACACATAGAAAATTTATGTATAGCCAGTTTTATTTATCATATATAGTAATATATTTATGACACACAAATGTTTTAAACAAAAAGGAAAAAATTAAATACTACTGTGTTTAAAATTGATAGAATAATTAATTTCATTATGTTAACCTCTTATTTACTGATGGTACTTAAAAGTACCTTTTAAATCTGGCTTATATCTTCCTAATATGACTTTTTTTTTATGGTTTTCAGAAGAACACAGAGAATGTAACCTGGATAATAAGTCGAATAGTATATGAGCTAAAAGTAGAGAGATTAAAAATATTTAATTAATAATTAAATTAATTAAGATTTTCGATTAGTTAAAAATTTTTTTTGGATTCCCTGGGATAAAACTAAAAAGTTGATGGCAAAATAATTCGTTAAATAAAGGGTTAAACCAATCTGCAATCGTCTAGAGCATACAGAATTATTGGCATATTTTTTTTAAGGCTATCATTGAAATAATTTTTAAAGTTTCGCAATTCGATCTGTTTTAGGCGCAGAAGATTAGAACATCTTTAAAAATTAAAAAAATATTAATAATTAATATTATTTTGTTAATGAATCAATAAAAATAAAAATATTAATAGCGTTAAAATATTTTACTACATATAACCAATAGGAAATGTATAGAATTTTAGATATGTTAATATTTTCAGCAGTATCTTCATTAATTCAACAACATAAAACGTAAATCTGTAATGCAATTAATTCATTTTAAACCAGCGTTTTTTTCTAGTGTAAGTTCAAAAAATGTAAACTTACTTTTAATGCTATAGAAATTATTATATAGTAATGTAAATGTTTCGAGTAGACAGTTAGTATGAAGTCTATGAAACAAAAGAATAGAAAATGTACAAAAAATATCTATATAGATTTGTCAGATTTTTTACTATAAAGGAGGAAATGAAACCATCGTCTTAGTGACAATGAAATAAAAAAAATACTAATCCATCTCTGAAAGAAGCCAGCATGGAATGTAATTCGGCTTCTGTATTCAACAAGTTTCATTTTTTTTTCTCCCAAGTTCTTTGATGACTTCGTACATTTATAACTGACAGAATAACATTCTTAGAAAAAGAATTCCGTGATTTATGCTCTCTCTTGGGAAGAAGACCTGAAAGGAACTGAAATGAAAGCAATACGAATTACTGCAAGATAAAAAAAAAAACACTTTTTGTTATGATGTGCAAGAATAGTTGAGATGTTGAATGGAGTGTTATTGATCAAAATAATGACTTGAGAATAAATGGTCGATTTCAAGCATTTTTTCTTCTGATTTCTGTTGAAAATAAATGAGATGGAACGTTGAAAAAACTCATTTAATTTTAATCATTAGTAAAAATTTCGAAATGTAATGGTTTTGTGGCTTTTCGCTATTTTAATGATCTTAAGACTTGTTATTTTAATAAACGCCATATTGCCATATTTTTTGAAAACCGAAATCTATTTTCGATGCTAAAAAATTTAAATAATCAGTTGAGTAGTCAAACTCATATTACTATTTGAAATTTTAGTTTAAATTATAGCGAAATGACAAATAGAAATGTTCAAGCTCAAACAATGAACAAAACAATTGTAAGATTTTAAAAATAGCACGCAAATATAAAAATAATTTGCTGAGAAAGATATTAATATAAATCTTATTTAAAAGGATTTTATTGAAATTTTTTCCATATAAAAACATCAGCAAACTAGTTGGCCACCAAAGACTGTTATTTGTATAATGAAGATAAACCATTTGATAGAATTGTGTTATCTTATCTTCACTGACTGGAAAGATTTTTGATTATTTCAGATTTCAAAATAATTCTTAAAAAATGTATGAAAATCTTTTACTGCAATTAAAGCAAACGTTTATCTAAAATATCAGATAATCGATCTGTTAATATTTAAAAATAGTTAATCTTATTAAAGGCACAAATGATGCAGAAGTTTGACTTTTTCTCAACGTATCATATTGATATAAATGTTATATGACTAAGCCATTAAGATATTATTATTGATACAGATGCTATATCATTAAGACATTAGAGTATTACTATTGATGCAGATGTTATATCACTAAGCTTTTAAGATATTACTCTCAATACAGATGCTATATCTCTAAGCCATTAAGATAATAATCTTGATATAGATGTTATATCATTAAACCATTAGGTTATTATTTAATTCTTGATTGATTCATATTAAGAAAGACCAGAAAATAAATTATATGCATTCTGCTAATGTCCATATCATATACTATTGCGTTCTGACGTTGTGATTTTCATAATTAAAAAATGCTAACTTGATAGTTCTTTTATTGCAAATTATCTGTATTACATAAATGTATATTGTAAGTTCAGTTAAAAAAATTTTCAGTGATCAGCTGCTTGATCTCCACATTAATATTAGTATTAATTTTACAATGTCGGATACTTTTGGTGAATTACAACTTGTGCCACTAAAGAGTACTATTTTAAATAAGATGTATAATAATTATAAAATATTCTATGCACGCAAAACGGTGAAATTAATTGGCGAAATCAGTCTAGTGTTTGAGGCTGGGAACTATAGTATAGTTATATTTTGAAATATTTCTTAAATCTGGAGGAGGATGTGTTCAATAACCCTTGATGACGTATCCAAGCCTCATAACCATTCAAATAAAAAAAAATCGAAATTGGTAGAGTTTTTAGGGTTGGGGAACTCTGTCGTGATTTATTCCCCATGACGAATGAACAGCGAAATTGTGCTTTTGAGAATTCTTCCAAAAATTGGGGGGGGCACCATTGATGATATAATTAGAAGCCTTAGAATCTCATGAAATAAAAACTGTTCAAAGGGGTGCGGTGGGGCGTGTTGGGAAATTGTTTCATTGGTTTTCTTTATTATTTTGCATTAGCCGCCTTCCTAAAAATAAATTCATAGAATATAAATATTTTGTACAGGTGGTTTTAATGGTTTCTTCCGCAAAATATATCTATATCAAAACTTCAACTTTTGATATAGATATGTAGTTCATACTATTTTAGTGATCTTATACTGTTCTGTTCACTATGCTATGCATTTTCCTGATTTTCTTTCTATTTCTCTATATTTCCAATTATATCACAAAAGAAAGCTGTAGTATTTAAAAATGGCCTCTTTAAATATTCTCCCCATTGCTTCTTTCGTAAGTTGAATCTCGGTTGTAAATAGAAAAATTTCAAACATTCTATTATAAGTATGTCTTGTGCTTAAAACGCTTTAGCATGGGAAAACAAGGTGAAACCTATACCTTGATCATAAGTAATGGGAAAAAAGCAGGACGAAATATTAATATTAGAACAATGTTATTAGGCAATTCAATCGGATGGAAAAGATTATTATTAAGAAATAGTAAGTAGAAAATAAACCATTATTCCCACCACTATTCGGTATTCGATATTCCCACCACTATTCGGTATAATGAGAAGTAAATGCGAATTTCCTGAAAATGGATTTTTAGTGTTTATCTCCTGGAAACAAACACTCCAAGCATTTGAAAATTACTCATTTCGCAACTCCTATTTAGATTTCTGTTAATATGTCAACCAAATCACGTTTAATTCTCAACGAGTGAAACTCATTTTTGCAATTAAAATTTGATTATCCAACAGGGAATAACAGGAATCGCAGTCTCTTTTCAAGGAATTAATTTCACATTTTTATCGATAACATAAAATTGGTAAGCAGAAACTCCAAATGCAACTTTGCGGTGCAATTGTTTTAGAATAATGATTTTAAGAGCTTGATGAGATCGGGGCTAAATTTTCATTTTATTTCCAGGAAGTTGGATCTTCATATGGCTTAGCCGGAAGACAAACATTAAATCGTTCGTAAATTCTTGAATTCTTATGCAGTGGGACAAGCCGTAACTTTTACATTGATGTTAATATTTTATTGCTTGAATAATTAATTTTAGGTAATTCGCATTTAATTTGAGGTAACTTCTAGCGAAATGGTATACAGCTAGAATTAAAGTACCTCGGTAGCGAATACTATAGAGTAAGTAAGATGATAAAGATGTTTTTATTTTTCACTGAAACGTATATCTTTACTAATTTATTCTAATAATAAAGAGAAATGTGTGAATGTTAACACTCTATATGCTAGACCATTTCATCCATAATTACCAAATTTAGAGCATATATAATTTGGACTCTGGAAATATTCACTTCGGAGCTATTTTTTTAAGCTTCTTATTAGAATTTTAATTAATTAAAATTAAAGAACATTTTTCTTCATTTTTTCTGCGAAAAAATTATTATTGCGAAAAGACATTATTACTTTTTCCAAAATTATTATTGCAGAATAAATGATATTTACACCGTTTTAAAATTCAGAATTTTTTTTCCAATGATAATAATATCGCTACCATAATTTTTTGTCTAGATTAAATCAAATCTTAAAGTGATTTTTGAGTATAATTTACAATAAAACTTTCTTTGTTGAAAATAAGACCTACTTGTTTCCATTGCTGCTACTAATATTCCATCGGGTTTTCTTTTTCCATTATTGTGAGCTATTGGGTTATTTCTCTGTTTTCTTTTAATAACTAGGTGTGTATGGGACCAGCTGGTTTGATAGCATATTGATTATATTTAATTGCAAACAAATATTTTATATTGAATGCAAGCGTTACAAAACTTCTGGATCTATCACCAGATCGGGAGAAGAAATTAAAATCTATGTCTTACAACGAAGTTAATAGCAAGCCATCAGCAAGTTACAACTGTCTTATGGTTCAAGTAAGCTATTCGGAAGTTGCAACTGCCGTATGACAGGCATTCTCATAATCTACTTGGATTGTGCCTTTTGGATGGTCATGGATTTGCAATATGGATAATTTATATTTGGATTATCCTTATAATATTTTGATTTCTAATAAAAGGGCAGGAATTTTCTTTATAAGGCATTTAAGATGGTTTAAGTTCCATGTCGTATTAACAATGTCACATGTTTAAAAAATTTTTTTTTTAACTTTCAAAGGTTTGCTAAAATTTATTTTCACCTTTTTTGTACCTAAAAATAGGTTTTACGTATTAAACTTTTTGAAATTTTTATTATTATGATTTCTAAATTTTATTCTTTATTACACAAAAATATTCATAATTATAATTATTAAAAAATCTTGTGATTCTCAAATTCTTTATTACAGAGAATAACATTAAAAATAAGAATGAATTGAAAATTACATTTTGGAAATTTTAAATTAATTTCTTACTATTTGGAGATAATTCGACAAGAGGATTGTCTTGAATTTTGTAACTCAGCATAGCAACTAGTGAAAATTCAGTTGCAAAGTTCCAGTTTAAAAATACGTAAGAAGTCAATTAAGTGGGAAAATAAAAGTGGGAAAATTAACTGGATTAATAACAGGATATTATAATTAAAGTTGCGATTTCAAAAATCGATAATTTTAAAACTACTGGTCAGAATGACTTGATATTTTATCAGAACAATCGCGAGGCAATGGAAGTTTGTTTGGCGAAGAAAAAAACCAGTTCTGAAATGTGCCAATAGATAGCGCTGTTAGGGTTCACATTGTCTAGAGATATGCGAATTATATATATGTGGCATGCGCGCCGCAAACATAGCTACCATAAAAATGCAGAGCATCAGCTCTTTGCCTGTATGCTTCAACATGATTCTGGCTATGAAAGATCGCGCTTCGCTCCTGCAGCTTTTTTATAAGAATGATAATCTGTGCACTTACATCTATCAGGAGGTTTCGGATACTAAGATCCATAAAAGCGGGCTCAATAACTACAAATGGTATACGAAAAATGATTGCTAAATTCGAAGAAACCGGTTCATTTGTCGTGAAACGGGGTAGAGGAAGGAAACCATTTTCGGCTGCGGCAGTGGAAGATGTAGCTACAACATTACAAGAACAAACTAACAGTGAAGTGGAATTAGTAGTATACGGGGAGTTGGCCGAATGCTGGATATGCTAATAAGCACTCTGCGTAAAGTCCTGCGGAACATCTTACGCTGTTATCTGTTCAAGATAACTTACGTGCAACAGTTGCTACCTGCTGACCTGGAAGCACGGGATTCTTTTGCGCTACGATTTCTTGCCCGGATCGAAATGGACAACGGATGGAAATGGAACATTCTGTGGTCTTGCGTAGCCCACTTCAATTTGCACGATTCTGTAAATACGCAAAATTGCAAGGTATGGGTAACCGAGAAATCGTTCCAGCTACAACCATTCCCTTTTCAGCCTGAAAAGGTCACTGTGTGGTGCGGAATAACGGCAGGGTTTATCGTCGGTTCCGTTTTTCTTCGAGGGATCATACTGGCAGATCCCATTACCTGCACCGTTACTGGCAAGCGGTATAAAGCACTCTTTCGTAACCATGTCCTTCCGGCATTTCAGCAGCGTCAGTGGGTGGATCGCACGATATCCATGCAGAATGGCGCTCCTCCGCACATTTCTACTCCTGTGAAGTAGCTACTGAGGGCCCATTTCGGAGATGATCTTATCATAAGCCGCCATTTTCCAACAATGTGGCCGCCACGTTCCCCCGACTTAAACCCGTGTGATTTCTAGCTTTGGGAGTATCTGAAGAATGTTGTTAGCAGCGGGCGTATTGAGAATCTAGCAGACTTGAAGACAAGCATTACATACCACATCCATTGTATCAGTGCAGATACCCTCCGATCTGTTGTGTAGCCTACTGTTTTGCGCTTCCAATTAGTAGTGGAACAAGGCGGAGGGTATAGAGAACAACTTATGCCTTAACCACCTATCAGTATGGTGTTTGCTCAATGAAGCTCTTTTTTTGTCATTATCACTGTTGTCGCTATAAACATGTATTCTTGTCTTATCGCGAATACATTTTTAGTAAACCCCTGAACTCAATTGTTTCCTTTTGGCTAACAATATTCCTGTATTTAACGAATCCATTTTTGGTATTTCACCTGACTACGCCATTTATTGGCACATTTTAAAACTATTTTTTATTTCCTTCGCCAAACCATATTCCATTGCCTTACGATTGTTCTACTAAAATATCAAGTCATTCTGACAAGTAGTTTTAAGATTATCGGTTTTTGAAATCGTAACCTTAATTATGATCACCCAAAATCCCGCTATCACAGAATGTACTTTTATATATTTACTAAAAAGTAGAAAATACATTTTTTTTTTCAAAATTTGGATGTTAAAACAAAATCGTAAAAGCATAAAGCACTGAAAACAGTAATCATAAAGAAATGGATCTATAATAGGTATCAATACAAAAAAGTAGCAAACATTCATTAAATATTCAAAGTGTATTGAAAATATGATTAAAATGCGAAATAACTTAGATAAATTCTTTCAGCGCCTCAGGCTTTTACGATTTTGCATTAGCCTCCAGATTTAAAAAAAAAAAAAGATTCTTTTAATACTCTGAAAAAAAAATGTTTTAAATGGTACATTTTATTTTAAATTCTTACAGTTGCTCACGAAAAGAATAAGAGAAAATAATGCGACGTATTTGATGAAGAAATTTAATAAAATTACTTAAAAAAATTGCATGTGCACCAAAAGATAATTGGAACCTTAATAGAATCAAGAATTTTCTAGAGAGTCAAATTTAATATACTTAAGAAAAAATCAAAATCACCGCTATCAAAAGTTTTAAAAAAATTCATGTTGCCTTAATTCAGAAGAAATTAGACCAAATAAGGTTAAGAGGAAAAAAGTCATTTGAAGCTAAACGTCCGAGAGTAAAACGCATTATAACCCAAAGTACTTTAAAAGAAAAGAATTTTTCTTGTAACTTACATTTACTTCTTTTTTGATAAGGGATAAAACAAAGCAATTATTTCTTTAATAAGGAGTTCATTTATTTTACCTAGTATTTTTTTTAAAATTGTCTATTTCTTTGGAAGCAATTATTGAATTATATTGTTAGAAAAGCTCGTCCTTGTGCAATGCCAAATATCTAGCTATAGTTTTTGCTTTATAAAATGTAGGTAATTGCTCAGAAACATTTATTTTGCAGTTGATTACAGACTTTTATATTGCGAAATGAGGCTTGCTTGCCAATTGGGTAAGAAATGGTATAAGTAAAAAAAACTGAAACAATTCAAAAATAAATGAAATGAAAAATTATTATTTTTAATTAATTGGATGTTTTTGTTAGATGATTTCTTAATGATCATTATGTAGAACCGAAAATATTAATTAGAAGTGTATCTTTGATTTTGGCTCCTTTACTGAACTGAAAGAAAAATTGATGTAAATATTAATAGGACAATTGTTGGCCTACTTGAATGCAAAAAAGTTATATGCATATTCATAAATTTAATATGCATATAAAGGTTGAGTAATTTCGATATAGAGCTAGAGTAATGATATGACTATGAACAATCATTCTTAGCTGCTTTATGATGTAATAAGAATTATTATAGCGATAAGCTGTGCTCAATAAATTTCTTTATGGATATTTAAAAACTCTGATGAACTTTTTAGCTTCTTATACCTTGCATCCCTTATCGACATTAATGATTATAGAATGCTTTACCATCAATGAAACGACTCATGCTGTCATATAAATGATTAAAAATCTTGTAGAATGCTGTATGGATGTCATCACAGAGTTCAGGGTTTCCTAACTTGGTAGATAGTTATTTCTTAGATAATAAATGCTGACTAGAAATATTATTTTCCAAAATCTTAGTAAAATTTTTATTTAAAATTTTATCGAAATTATAATGCTTTTCTCAATAAAAGCATATTATTGTAAAAATAACATTCCAATTAAAAAAACAACTAAATATAGTTTTTGAAAATAATTACAACGGTAGTTTTTTTTTCTGTATAAAGATATGCCCAATTATAAAAAAATAGCTAACATTTTTTAAAAGTATATTTTATAATAATACATTTCCACTTTTCATTGTTTTAATTACAAGCTTTATACATATGCGTATTTCAACAATAGTTAATACCTTGTTTGTATGTGTGTTATCTTTGCTACATTTGAGAGTAAAATTTTAAAATAATATAAAAGACAATTAAGCTAGACATTTTATCACACACACACACACACACACACA